>JAMZAV010006395.1:0-26574 GCA_024449915.1 Sweltsa coloradensis
AACATCATCGACTGCACCAGCCTCAACCTAGATCATCATTTCAATGACACAGACTGGAACGAAACACAAACGGAGTTCGGTGAGTATTTGTAAATTTTCTATTTACAATGCAATATAAAAACAGTTCTTTGTACGAGAAGATGGTGAAGAATTTTGTTTTGATATGTGCAAGCATAAAAATTGGCCAAATGTTTAATATATATCAATTGACAATAATTGGATGAGCGAAGCGAAGACTTCAATTTCACTGACACCCAAAAAATTTAGCTCGGGTGTCCGGGCAAACGGCATATCCGATCTTGATGAAAATTGGAGGGGACCTTCGAAATTTTTGAACTTAGAGCTGTATTGTTTCTGGGTACAATCAAAAAAATATTTCTCATGAATATCGTACTTTACGATTTTTTTCGATTTTTTGTGCGATATTTTCGTGCCAATGGGCCAATTCTGACCAAACGGGTGGGGCTACAACGTTAATATTATCCATGGACAATTAGGTTATGGTGATGTAGTACCTTTTGAAAGAAAAAGTTAGACAGAGTTCATAGAAATAAAGCTTTTAATACACGTTTTTACGGTAA
Organism: Sweltsa coloradensis; assembly: GCA_024449915.1. NCBI lineage: Eukaryota > Metazoa > Arthropoda > Insecta > Plecoptera > Chloroperlidae > Sweltsa > Sweltsa coloradensis. Next base: position 582 of record JAMZAV010006395.1, read on the forward strand.
ATAAAAAGAATTGACAAGTTACAATAGAAACTTGGCAACAAATCACCTACAATGCGTAGGCAGCAAAGCAAAGCACTTCTTGCGAAAGTAAAGATATCCCACGCAAACTAAAAACTTAAAAAAGCTCATCTACTTTTGGACTGTGTTCACTTAAATTCCGGTGATCTAAAATTAATTTCTAAACACAAACACATTTCCATTTCATAGATAATTTCTAATGGTAAAATATAAAATTTCTTCTTATTCGTGTAAAATCAAGTCAGTTGACGAACTGAACTGACAAAAAAATGCATTTAAAATCCATACCAATAGATCTTATAATAGCTCTTACTATCGTGTTTCAAGATTTCAGGAATCTCATTCAAATAAAGTTTGATTGGCTAAAAACAGGTGATCAAGCGAAATGTCTTACAATTTTGTACATTAATCCATTTCTTTAGTTTTAAAAAAATGTGTCCAAAGATGTTTCATAGTCTTATGAGGATGGTATAGTAAAAGTTTAATAATTGGATGAGCGAAGCGAAGACTTCAATTTCACTGTCCGACAAAAATTTAGCTCCAATGTATTTTTGTTTGTTTGTATGTTCGCTCTCTACCGGGCAAATGGCATATGCAATCTGGATGGAAATTTGATGGGACCTTCGAAATCTCTCAACTTAGACTTGCTACGTTCTTGGGTACAATCGAAGAAATATTTCTCATGAATATCGTACTTTTACGATTTTTTCGATTTTTAGTGCGATATTTTCGTGACATTTGGGCCGATTCTGACCAAACGGGTGGGGCTACAACGTTCATATTTCACATACCGACAGTGTTGGCTCGGGCGCTAAGCGCTCGACTCTGATACGGGAGGTCCCGGGTTTGAATCCCGTCGAGACCGGCAATCCTGACAGAAGGTTTTTTCCGAGGTTTTCCTCAGTCGTTAAGGCGAATGCAAGGGATTGAGTCCTCTTAAACAGCCCTCGGACATCCCTTCATAATTTCCTATCCGCACATACCCAGTTCACCTGAAGAGGGGCAAATTGCACCCTATAACAGGTTTACCACGATACAAATTTAATTTTTTTTATTTCACATGGACATCAAGAAAACGGTGATGTAATGCTTTTTGAAAGAAAAAGTTGAAAAAGTTAGCCAGAATCCATAGAATAAAGGTTTTAATATGATTTTTTTAGGTTCATAATGACAATTTACAAGTCACAATAGAAACTTGACAACAATCAACAACAATGCGTTCAAAAGGCACTTGATAAGTAAATAGATCCCACGCAATCTTACAAAAAAGCTCATCCATCAACGCGACGGGACGGAGCGTTTTTTCTAGTAACACTGGGTGCCCAATTCTGTTTTAGTGTAAAAGTACGATATTCATGAGAAATGTTTCTTCGATTGTATCCAAAAACGTGGCAGCTCTAAGTTCAGAGATTTCGAAAGTCCCCTCAAATTTTCATCAAGATCGCATATTGCCGTTTGCCCGGTAGAGAGCGAAAAAACAGAAAAAAAAAACACCCAAGCTAATTTTTTGGGGGGTCAGTGAAATTAAAGTCTTCGCTTCGCTCATCCAAATGTTACTCATAGAAATCGTAATTTACGATATTTTTCTCGATTTTTAATACGATATTTTCGTGATATTTGGGCCGATTCACCAAACGGTTAGGGCAGGCAACAACGTTCATATTTTACATGAACATCAAGGTATGGTGCTGTAGTACCTTTTGAAAGAAAAGTTGAAAAAGTTAGCCAAACTCATGGAAATATAGATTTTAATAAGAGGTTTTTGAGGTGTATAGCAATAATTAACAGTAACTAAAGAAACTTGACAACATCACCTACAATGCGTTCATAAAGCAATCTTCGGCCTACAGATGTTTGACATTCTTATATCCATAGCAATAAGTACTACTAAAATTATCCGAATTTAACAAAAATGATTTTGTCAATGGAACTTGAAGAAGGTAAATAGATCCCACGAAACTAAAAACTTTAAAAATCTCATCCATCAACGCGACTAAAAAAAGCGTCCGCGAAGCGGTCTAGTTCTTCAAATGTCTCTAAAATCATAGCATAGATAATATTCCAGTGATTTTAAACGTTCCCATAAAGTTTCATTAAGATCAGAGTAGCCGTTTGCCCGGTCGCGGGCCAAACACCACGAAAATATATCAATAAAGAAAAATCGTAAAAGTACGATATTAATAAGAAAGATTTCTTCGATTAAATAAGTTCAGAGAATTCGGAGGTTCCCCCTAATTTTCATCAAGATCGCATATGCCGTTTGTCCGGTAGAGAGCGAACAAACAGAAAAAGGAGCTAATTTTGGGGCGTTTATGTGAAATGAAGTCTCGCTTCGCTCATCCAATTATATCAGATGCAATGAAACCTGGAAAGCTGTAACTATTATTATTTTATCATGTACCTACACCAGCCGAGATGCCTTATTTAACCAAAATTAAATAAGTTATACACTAGCGTAGAGTATACTTATCTGCCTCACAACCGACATGAGTGTAGTTGAGAGTAGTTTAAACATGCATTGTCTCTGAACTACCATATTTAGTGAGTTGAACAATTAAATGTGTGTACTTGTACCAAAATCCTATAGTGAGAGACAGTGATTAAGAGGTCAAGTCATCTTGAGAGCTAAGAGGTGTTAGGGTGCATCTGATGTGTCATAGAATATTGTACAACCAACACCATTCTAAAGTCTCAACCAATAATTTACAGTCTAAAATGATGTGTTCCAATGAACGTTTGAAAAGTCAGGCCATTTTTCTTACACGAGCATTTTAATCGCACTTCGTAATCAAAACCTTTCCATTTAATGTGTTCAAGTCATTTTCAAATTCGTATCTTAAAATTATGAAAACAGAGATGTAAATGTTTTTTTTAACAAACAAATTAAACTACTATATTGTTGAAATGATAAATAAATAAATAAATAAATAAATAAATAAATAAATAAATAAATAAATAAATAAATAAATAAATAAATAAATAAATAAATAAATAAATAAATAAATAAATAAATAAATAAATAAATAAATTGTATTTAGAGTTTATCCACTCAGTTATATAACTAATTTTCAGTGGAGGACTTTAAATCAAAGCGACCAAGCCAACCCTGTAGGCCCCAACGCAATCGACGAGTGAGCGATAACCAACCAAAGATCAATATTTTTAATAGGAAATATAGCAATCAGTGGTATGGACAGTGCGAACACCCGCGGATCAACGCCAGAATCAACAAGGCCGATTCAGAACAACTCTGAATTTACAATGTGCTTCGTTGCTAAGACGGCTCCAAAGTCACCGTTTACAAACTCCTCCTAAGACATAAACTGATGAACTTAAGTCCAAATCAGAAGTTAAAAACTACTGACTTTAGCGGGAATCGAACCCTGGACCTTCTGCATTGGAAGCAGATACGCTAAAAACAAGACCAACGATGGTCCGTCAATAAAATACAAAATTCGTTTCTGACGTTATAGATTTTATGTAAATCAATCCATAAATTAAAAATCTATCTCAGCGGGGTATCAAACCCCGGTCTCCCGATTGCCGGTCGAGTGCTTTACCCCTAAGCTACCGACATGGTTAACTTCATAACAACTGGATTATTGGCGCATTGTATATCTGGATCGATCTGCAAAGCACTCGACCGGCAATCGGGAGACCGGGGTTCGATACCCTGCTGAAATGGATTTTTTTAATTTCTGGATTGATTTACATAAAATCAATTACACCTACGAGAGTGTTTCCCGACCAATAAAATTGAGAGACGATATAGACGTGCGATTTAATTAATAGTGCCAGGTGATATGTTAAATATTGTTATACGGGTTAAACGACAAGTTTGTTGTGAGACAATAGATAACAGATAACAAAAACTTGTAGAAATACAGCCAAACCTTACACACTCAAAAGAAATGAGATCTAAAAAAAGGGCCAAGCTCATCTACCCTTCCACATTTGCTCATTCTTAATTCATAAACGTACAGTGTCCCATAACAGCATCCTCGAAAAGCTTGGCAAAATAGAATTTGCGATTATTAATTTAAACGTAATAGTTCAACCAAGTTCTTTTTTCTAATTAATTTAAACGTAATAACATGCAAATTTTATTTTGCCAAGCTTTTCGAGGATGCTGTTATGGGACACTGTACGTTTATGAATTAAGAATGCGCAAATGTGGAAGGGTAGATGAGCTTGGCCCTTTTTTTAGATCTCATTTCTTTTGAGTGTGTTAGGTTTGGCTGTATTTCTACACGTTTTTGTTATCTGTGTGATCTCATTACTTTTTCAAGTTCCATTGTAAAATTATTTGTTAAAATATTATAATTTTATCAAAGTTGATTTAATTTCTATGGTATTAGCATAACAAAAGGATGTAAAATATTGTTAGAAAGCTTAGAGCGTTCTGAGATAAGAAGATGCAGATTATTAAATTTATGTTGCTTGTTTGGGGAACGTAGCATGACTCAGACATACATCTCCTTCAATTAGTACCAATAGAATCGTATCTGTTCTAGGATTGTTTAGGGGTTACACTCTTCAATGATAAATACATCTCAAACAACAGGCACTTGCTTCTTTATTAACAAATTAATGAATTTTGATTACTGGCGAGCCTAAGCAATGACTATTGACGTGTGTGTAAATGGCTATAATTACTACGCATGACTCTACCCATCTTAATGAAACCTATATTCTGGACATTTTGGTCCTACCGTTTATCGAGTTACACTGGTAGAGTTCTGGTTGGCTTCCAGCTGGTCCCCCGTCTCCCGCGTCGTAGGTCCTGGGTTCGACTCCTCTTGATCCCACGTCGACAACGGGTCCCAATGCTCTCTCCTTTGCTTTCCTCCCAAGTTGGTCGTTCGGCGGCACTCTTTCGACTCTCCCTTCGCTTCGATTGCCCACCTCTTTTCAATCATTTCCAAACCAACAAGTTTCCATAGGAAATGCAATCGTTGCATTTCAGCTGTTTTTGTATAATTTAGTTATTCAACAGAACTTCAAAATAATTTTATAATTTCTTCAATAAAAACTTATTCAGCAAAAGTCTAATAACATTATCTAGTCCATGTTGTTAATAATTTGTCGCACTTGCAAAACATTCAAGCTACTTGCTTCTCTTGAGTATAAACTTGCCCCACATTCTCCAAGCTCCAAAACAAATAAAATATGCAGTTTAAACATTCAAAGTAAACATCAGTTTACATCATAGCAAGCCATAAACAAAGCCCGAAACCAGTATCCACATGTACTATAATTTAAATATGAAATTCACAGAAAAACCATGAAATCCAACGGTTTCATGACACCCCCCCCCAGTTAGCTCAAGTCGACAGACTTGTAACAGTGATCCTGCCACACAGGATTCACAGCATCTTCCAAAATAATACATCTTCAATCTTGACATAACTCCAAAAATTAGAACTATCTTCTTAGTCTTCCCAGCAGAATAATACATCTTCAAACTCCCTCTTCACCTCTTCTTCCTTCTCCCCCATCAGAAAAACACATCTTCATACATCTTCTTCCCCCCTTCCATCAGGAAACATATCTTCATACCTCTTCTCGAACGAAAAACCACCAGAGTACTATAAATCCCCCCAGCAATTTTCCGTCCTGGTAGGTACATCCTTTTTCAAAATCCATCTTCTCTCGTACATTGAAATCCCATACCAAGAACCCTACCATCTTAAAATCAAAAACTATTACCCCCCCTTGAAACAACACCACACGTCAAAAATCTGTACTTAGACTTACCATAGACCAATACACACACATAACAAAAACTTGTAGAAATACAGCCAAACCTTACACACTCAAAAGGAATGAGATCTAAAAAAAGGGCCAAGCTCATCTACCCTTCCACATTTGCGCATTCTTAATTCATAAACGTACAGTGTCCCATAACAGCATCCTCGAAAAGCTTGGCAAAATAGAATTTGCGATTATTAATTTAACGTAGTAGTTTATCCAAGTTCTTTTTTTGTAATTAATTTAAACGTAAACATGCAAATTCTATTTTGCCAAGCTTTTCGAGGATGCTGTTATGGGACACTGTACGTTTATGAATTAAGAATGCGCAAATGTGGAAGGGTAGATGAGCTTGGCCCTTTTTTTAGATCTCATTCCTTTTGAGTGTGTAAGGTTTGGCTGTATTTCTACAAGTTTTTGTTATGTGTGTGATCTTATTAATTTTCAAGTTCCATTACAAAATTATTTGTTAAAATATAATATTTTTATCAAAGTTGATTTAATTTTTATGGTATTAGCAATAACAATAGGATGTAAAATATCTAGGCCCGGATTCATGTACATCCTGGGTATAGGTGGTATAACCATGGTATAACGACGGTATAAGGACTGGTTAAGTCTAGGCAACTCACATCCTATTAAAACTTTCCCATGTAACAACAAACGCACAACTAATGTAATTTTACACCTATTTCACTGCACCCACACGAGGGAAGCGATATATCTAGACGGCCTTGACCCACAGCCATGTAAATCATCAGATAATCAGAAGAATATTGAAAATTTTCACCATCTTTTGTTTTACATTTTTATTAAAAGTGACAGGAGATTGCGTGAGGTTATTAAAAGTAAAGAAAAAGCTTATTATTGCCGTAAATTTTGGAATAGCCTAGGACTATCATACCATTGTTTATCTGCATTAGGCTTGTAGTAATCAAAACTAGTTATTTGTGCGGGAAGTGTGTCAAAACAAGGAAGTGCTGGCCTAGGGTTGGCTAAGAAAGGCCTAGGGCTTGTCAAACATGTAGTGTAAGTATTTATTTATCTAGTCCTATAGCCTAATGGAACTTTAGACCTACACTGTTGTATTATAAATAATTTTCTACATCTGGGCCTAGGCCAGGGACGGTTTCTGATTTGTTTTATGAGAGTATAATGACACCTTTTCTCGTTCCACACAAAGAAGAAAAATTTTAAATGTCCGCCATTTGTTTACGTATCGCACTTTCCCGCCTAACTCTGCTTATACCGTCAACAAGTGTCAAGTAACTATGGTTACTTGTTGATTATATGCCAAGTGTTTAAGGCTTATTTTAAAACCTTTATTTGGAAGCCTTCCAACAAACTTTTTCAACTTTTTTTTTCAAAAGAGACTATCATTCTATAACCTTAATGTCCATGTAAATCATGAACATTGTAGCCCCACCCGTCTGGTCAGAATCGCGGGCCGACGTATTAGATGTAAGTAGCAGTAGTAGCAGTAGGAGTAGCTAACATCCTTAAAGTGATTTTGAGCATGTTTCAAGCCATTTTTTCACCAAGAAGGAATGGTCGTACCCCAATAAAATTTGGCATGTGTTGTCAGGTACCTAAATCCCCTCGATTGTGATAGTTTTCAAGTTCACATCACGTTACATGACGGCTGGGTAACACCTCGAAATCACCCCAACTCTGCTTGGTGTATAAGGTGCTTGAGTGTGTAGCGCACCGCGGCTTGGCTGCGGCGCCCTAACGGGCACCTAGATACAAAACTCTAAATGAAAATTATAATGACCTTTAGAAATATCAAATATAACAATACAATTTAAAAAACAAACAATTGCAATCAGTCAATAAAACAATTATACAAACTTAAAACCATAATTTTCAAAACAAAATACAAAACAACCATTGAATAAATTAAACAAAATAAGGTCATAATAAATGCAAAACTAACAGTTCTTGGTCACTGAATCCAAAATTCTGAAAATCCCAACAGCAAGGCCCTCGTACAAAGTGAGTCGATGAGCTCTGGTACAAACTCCAGCCACCGCTCTTTCAACACGGTCATTCCCGTGTAGCCCTTAGTCCATGACCTAGTTAAACTGCAACAGAAACGTATACACAACAGTAACCATTCAAGGACATCAGCCAAGCTGACAACTCAACATTATGTCATACCACTACAACATACGTCATGAAATATAACTTGCAAGTTCAGCTTTAAAAATTCAAGTTTAAGACCAGACAGTAAATAATATGTAGTAGTAACTAGAGATTGTTCACACAAAAAACATAAAATTTATAACACTGATTCTCAAAAACATGGCAATACGAAAAAACAACAATACCATCAGTGAATCATAATAATAATAAAATAAAATAAAAAAAATTACATAACTCTCAATTCCAAATTTTAACCGAAAACAATAAGCTGAATCATTTAATTTAAACATCACAAAACAACCCAACGTGAACGCTTGCTCTACCAACAAACTTATGAACAATTACACCAACATTAAGCATAAAGCTTCCACCTCACATTCGAACCCTTTTTATCTTCAGTCACATATGAAAAACATAACGTGAAATGATCAACCTTGTGAAACCCATAGTCAAAACCCAAACCTACTCAACAAGCAAACATCGGCCAAACACCCTACAGAATGTCCAAACAAAACAATTAAACTAAAAGTATAATATATAATATGCTAATCCTAAATATAATATAATATAATATATATAATATAATAAGCCTAAATAAACCTACAATAATAATACCCAGCTAAGACATTCCGAAAGAACCAACCACTCCGAACCACAACACAATCAACTATCATACCAAGCGCGCGCTGCCCAGCATAACAGACTTTCCACAAGATCAAAAATAACAAATTAAATATCCACAGAAACAATCCGAAAAAAAAAACATTAAAACATAACTCAAACCATCATCCCGCAGCATACATAATCCAGGATAAACCCGACCGTAGCTACCACCAAAACGTAAGACACACAGTCCAACTTAAAACAACCACACACAACTGGAAACCCAAACTCGTGAGCCACGCCCACACAACATTGTCAAACAGATGCTCAACAACAAGTAACATTCCCTTTCGTGATATAACGCAGTATAAACCTATAAAGTATAGTCCACTGGCCATCACTACGGAATAGAAACCAAATAACAAAAAACGCAATCTTTCAGCACAAACCACCGTGATATAGCTCAATATAAACTTCTAAGTAATAGTATAGTCCATTGGCCATCACTGTATAACATCAAAACAATAAACAAAAACGCAACGAACTGACTCCTCCCAACATTCTAAGAGAACACAAAACTCTAACAATGCACAAAATAAAATATATAAAATACTTAAAAAACTTCACAATTGCAATTATCTACATAAACATTCAACAGCTAGTGAAATACTACAACAAGTGCACAACAGTAAACACAAAAAATATAACTATACATTTATATATTACACAAAACTAGCCTCATAAGAACAATGAAAACAAACTTCCAGCAGAATATACAAATTCCTATACAACAATGAACCTAAACTAAAATAACAACAATATTTACATGAAAACATTGATCCACTAAATATTTCTGCTGTTAACCAACAATTTTGTCTGGCCTTCCCAGGCATTCACATTCGGCATAATGGGAATGCTACTTCAGAGAAAATCTCAGCCAACAAACAGAAACACAGCAAACCAATAATTTCATACAGTAAATCATCACCATAAGATCTTCTCCACTATACTCCGACTTAGGCACAAAATTCCCGCTCCTGAATCAACCAATGAAGGAATCTCGGCCCCTCCAATTTTGACCAGTGTCTCTAGCACGTATAGCTATAACATCACACACTTTGACAGCAACATTCCTGTAATAATCGCCTATAGTGACCACATGTTATTTTCAACATCACTACGCATAGACGCCATTGTAGCGACTTCCCAGGAATCAATAGGTTTATCGTCTATAACAACATTGTTTACATTACCACACTGTACTATATCAGTACATGCAAGATATTCTACCGAATTTTCAATCAACTTAGTAAACTTAGTATTACTACCGTCAACAATATGCCTGACAGAAGCAAACATGCTATCAACCAAATTAGGACGCATATTTTCAAACGCAGCCTTAGATAACGATGTATAGTTTTCAACAACATTGTCAACAACAAAACATGAACTTGGCACACCTGCTTCTCTACACGCAAATCTAAATTCTCTATCAGACAGCCCATTACTCATGGAACCCAATAAAAACCCGAAATCGAAACAAATCTAAAATTTTAAGACCACAAAAGAAAATTAGTTATTAGAACTTAAAATAAATTTCAACATTCAAAACAAGAAAACTATTGCAGCAAAAGAAAACACATAACTGCCAACTATGCATAATCATAGTAGAAACTAGAACACACGTAGCTAAAAACACGACATTGCAAAAAAAACGATAGTAGTATTACCACACACTTGTCCTACTAATAAACATAACGTCGGCAATTCAAACTTTGTGAAATTATTACAGCCAGTCATAACATATTTCATACAATGAAATAATGCGATAATCAAAGCAAGCCTGATTAGACCACATAAATTATTTAAATTAATAAAACAAACATTCATAAAATGAATGCTTATATGCATAACCCAGAAACAGATCCTAATAAACAGTTAGATCTTCCATGAAGATCGATAAAACCTATTTGACACGGCGCTAATCTCCACCATGTTAGAAAGCTTAGAGCGTTATGAGATAAGAAGATGCAGATTATTAAATTTATGTTGCTTGTTTGGGGAACGTAGCATGACTCAGACATACATCTCCTTCAATTAGTACCAATAGGATCGTATCTGTTCTAGGATTGTTTAGGGGTTACACTCTTCAATGATAAATACATCTCAAACAACAGGCACTTGCTTCTTTATTAACGAATTAATGAATTTTGATTACTGGCGAGCCTAAGCAATGACTATTGACGTGTGTGTTATGGCTATAATTACTACGCATGACTCTACCCATCTTAATGAAACCTATATTCTGGACATTTTGGTCCTACCGTTTATCGAGTTACACTGGTAGAGTTCTGGTTGGCTTCCAGCTGGTCCCCCGTCTCCCGCGTCGTAGGTCCTGGGTTCGACTCCTCTTGATCCCACGTCGACAACGGGTCCCAATGCTCTCTCCTTTGCTTTCCTCCCAAGTTGGTCGTTCGGCGTCACTCTTTCGACTCTCCCTTCGCTTCGATTGCCCACCTCTTTTCAATCATTTCCAAACCAACAAGTTTCCATAGGAAATGCAATCGTTGCATTTCAGCTGTTTTTGTATAATTTAGTTATTCAACAGAACTTCAAAATAATTTTATAATTTCTTCAATAAAAACTTATTCAGCAAAAGTCTAATAACATTATCTAGTCCATGTTGTTAATAATTTGTCGCACTTGCAAAACATTCAAGCTACTTGCTTCTCTTGAGTATAAACTTGCCCCACATTCTCCAAGCTCCAAAACAAATAAAATATGCAGTTTAAACATTCAAAGTAAACATCAGTTTACATCATAGCAAGCCATAAACAAAGCCCGAAACCAGTATCCACATGTACTATAATTTAAATATGAAATTCACAGAAAAACCATGAAATCCAACGGTTTCATGACAATATCTAGACCCGGATTCATGTACATCCTGGGTATAGGTGGTATAACCATGGTATAACGACGGTATAAGGACTGGACCCCAATTCTTGAGTTCGTGGGAGATGAGTTGAAAACGCAATAAGAAAACGAAGTCGTTTTCGTTTTCGAAGGAATTGGTATTCTTGAACGGTATCGTGGAAAACGTCATGGGCTGTTATTTACGTGGGGTGAGGTTCACGAAATCCAGACAAGAGCTCGAAAACGTTCTATATTTATTCTAGATGGCAGTGCCTTCATAAACGCGGGCCAATCGAAAGACGAGTTGCATGAAATGATTTGATTGTTGCAATTATGTAAACAAACAGATGATCACGCTCATATTCGACACCTTGCTTCGACATTGTGTGTAGTAGCAAGCTGACTTTGATCATGGCTCAACATGGCTAAAAAGAAAAGAATATGTGTATTATTTCGGAACATTTTTGTATAGCCTTGGTGGACAATTATACTATTGTTTATCTGCATTAGGCTTTTAGTAATCAAAACCAGTTATTTGTGCGGGAAGTGTGTCAGAACTATGTTGTGCTGGCCTAGGGTTGGCTAGGCTTGTCAAACATGTAATGTAATGTAAGTAATAATTTTATCTAGTCCTATAGCCTAATGGAACTTTAGACCTACACTGTTGTATTATAAATAATTTTCTACATCTGGGCCTAGGTCAGGGACGGTTTCTGATTTGTTTTATGAGAGTATAATGACAACTTTTCTCATTTCACACATAGAAGCAAAATTTAAAATGTCCTCCATTTGTTTACGTATCGCACTTTCCCGCCTAACTCTGCTTATACCGTCAACAAGTGTCAAGTAACTATGGTTACTTGTTGATTGTATGCCTAGTGTTTAAGGCTTATTTAAAACCTTTATTTGGAAGCCTTCAAGCAAACTTTTTCAACTTTTTTTTTCAAAAGAGACTATATTACTATAACCTTAATGTCCATGTAAAATATGAACATTGTAGCCCCACCCGTCTGGTCAGAATCGCGGGCCGATTGAAACTGACGAATTAGATGTTAGCAGTAGCTAACATCCTTAAAGTGATTTTGAGCATGTTTCAAGCCATTTTTTCACCAAGAAGGAATGGTCGTACCCCAATAAAATTTGGCATGTGTTGTCAGGTACCTAAATCCCCTCGATTGTGATAGTTTTCAAGTTCACATCACGTTACATGACGGCTGGGTAACACCTCGAAATCACCCCAACTCTGCTTGGTGTATAAGGTGCTTGAGTGTGTAGCGCACCGCGGCTTGGCTGCGGCGCCCTTACGGGCACCTAGAAACAAAATTGGAGAAGAAAAGGCAAAAGCCTAACGGAAGCCAACCAACCAACGCCTACGACTACGTCACCTCAAGCTAAGTTTCCACCCATCAACCGCCTTCTAACAACAACCTCTGAGTTCCCTATGCAGTTTGACACGTTTCACGAAACCGATTACGTATGGAGACGAGAAATGTTGGTCGCTCTGTAATCTTTACTGATAAACAATGTATACTGAACACAGCTTAGGTTTATCACAAGATGAAACTTTAGGCCTAGGCGCACTAAGCGCGCGCCTAGGGCCCCTCGATCTAGGGGGCACCAAAATAAATCTATTTCCATACTGTTTTTCTGTGCTCCTCACTGCCAATATACTTTTTGGGCATTTTTTTCATTTGGTGACAATATTATCATCTTCGACCAAATCGCTTTGGTAAAATGTAAATACACTGTAATATGTACATATTATTTTTATTTTCTAAAATTGGGCGCAACGAAAACGCCTAGTAGAGAAAATCGATGTTCGATGTTTTTATTATTTAGGTAATAGTTATGGTCTAATGGTTTGTGAGAATAATTATTATACTTGTATGCACTTTTCTTAGAACAAAATTGATATTTTAAGTGCCTAAAACTCGTTAAAATGCTCCAAACACACTTTAAGATTCGAACAGTTTCCCGGGTCTATGCGTCTCGGACCCGCATTTGTTGGGAGGCTACCCCCCTCCACCAGACCCCCATTCATACATATAGCATGCCCCCCGTAATTCCTCAGAGCCTGGCCCAAAAAAACATAAACGCGTCTCTGGATAATTAATAATAACGGACAATGGATAATGGAACACAGATATAGTTCTTACTATCACAAGACAAAAAAGACGGGGAGTTATATATATAGGTACTACAATAATAAGTGTAGAGTAGTGTGTTGGTAAACAAAGACTATAATAATATGCAAATGAGCGAATATTAACAATAGATCCCTGGTACTATTTAAAGATTAAGATTATGATGTAAATACAAAAAAGCCATTCCTCTCGTATGACAAACATTATATATGACCCGCTACTGGCACTTCTGAATGTTGTGTTGTGTTGTGTGTGTGAACGTTTTTCCTGTTAATGCTTATTCAAGGAAATTAGTCCTCTTAAACAGCCCTTGGACATTTCCTTAGAACTTCTCCGAGATATAAGCCTTGCGTTTTGAAGCAACTTCCTATTCGCTCGGCCGACTCACACACAGATTGTTAATATTTAATACAATCCAGAAATTACAAAATCCATCCCGATCAGGGTTCGAACCCGAGTCTCCCACTTTCCGGGTGGACGCCTTAGCCAACTAGACCACCGAGACGGTAACTATTTAACTTCTGTATTGTAGACAAAATAGAACTTGAATGGATGGAACAATAAAGCATCGAAAAACTGATGCTGTTGAATTGACCAAGCAAACATTATTTATAATGGCATTACCTTACGCAGGTATGAGCGAGGGTATATTTCTCGATTTGGATAGTCGGGAAACACTCCCGTAGGTGTAAATTGGTAATATTTAAAACAATCCAGAAATTCAAAAATCCATCAACCCGGCGTCCACCCGGAAAGTGGGAGACTCGGGTTCGAACCCCGATCAGGATGGATTGTTTAATTTCTGGATTGTATTAAATATTAACAATTCCACCTACGGGAGTGTTTCCCGACCATCCAAATCGAGAAATTACACACAGATGTTTGACATTTTGAGTACATGTCAAAGAAATGGAAATAAAAGGCTCTTCAATAGCACTTTTCAAAATAAATTACTTTTCAACCATTTAAAAATATTAAATTGATTTTCAATATTTTGGATTTTGTTAAAAAGTACAAAATTAGCCATATTCTTCGATAGTGATCCAGTCTGTTTGACCTGAAATGTTGACAATCTGCGACTAGTGCTGTCCATGCAGATTTATTGACAATTGTATAGTTTCATGAACGTCGGATGCTTCACTGCCGAGCCAATAGCTATTTGCCAACTTTTAGCATGTGCCTATTCAATCTAAACTCGACAATATCTATTTTATTTTTTTTAATCTGGCTCTTTAGATTGAGCAATCTCTTGTTCAACTTGACAATAACAAATAAATAAGTTTGAAAAAATACGTAGGGCCTATTTTGAGATGAAGGTTGAACGTTCGGCGGCACTGAATTTATCTTTAATAATTCATGATTACAGTTTCAATTATTAAGGGGTAAGAAAAACAATGAGACAACTCATTTGTGATGTGTATTTGTTTTTTAATATCCATAACTTAAAAATTGATTTTTGACAATACCTCCTTGACATTGGCCTTGAAATTAATTCGAGGCCATGCCACGTTAGATACGGTCGTACACTAAGCCAGCGTTCAATGTGACGACCGTTGTGATGACGTCTTGCCATTGACGTTACTAAGGGGGTGGGAGGAAGCGCAATTTTTTTTGTTTATATATATTAAATAATAATATTATAAAAGTTGATATATTTTTCCTATTTTGCAATTTTTTCAGAAATATTTTACACTATTTTTCTTTAAAAAACTCGTTTAAATACTCCATCACTCTCTAAGAATCGAAAATGTTTCTCATTAGCTGGGATGCCTCCACCAAGACCCTTCCATTGTAGACAATCATGTACTTTACCCAGGAAAGAGCGTATACCCAAATATCCTAATTGTTTTTGGATGACACCACTGACTATACCACTTTTAATAGTCGTACTGACCAGTGATCTTTTGAGGAAACAAAAGTGCCCCCCCCCCGCTCCCCCCACAAAACAAATAAAACAAGGGCTAGGTTACGCCACTGTGATTAATCTACTTATTTTTTAAACGTCTATCATATTCAGTTATAAAACATTTTTAGAATGGAGACAGCTAAATAAAACTAATTACATGAATGCACACAAAAATGGAAAGGTTAAGATTGAAATTGTAACATTACAACAATTTATAATATTAATAACGCAATAAATTTGCTAACAAATTTAGATTAAATATTAAGAGGGAATAGCACTTATGGCAGTTAGCAAATAGTTATTCGCTCACTCAAGAAGCATCCGACGTACATGAAACTTTGCAAAGATGTCAATAAAGCATACATGAACAGCCCTATGGTCAGAGATTTTTTTAATTTTGTCTTAATCAGCCAGAAAAAGGTCGTGAATATAGACAATTTTTTACTTTTCAACAAAATCGAAATTTATGAAAACTGATTTTTTTTTTAAATCAAAACATTTTTTCAAAACAAGTGTCTATCTGTAGAGCCCTACATTTTCACTTTTAAAATTTCAAAACACCTGTGGTCTCAGTCAGCTGTGTGAACAGCAATTTGCCTAAAACGCATGTCCTATACTCTCTTGAGTGAAATTTATTAACGATTTAAATATTAAAATGAAAGAAAAAAAAGATGAAAAATAAAAATAAATAAAAAATGATATATAAGACGATGCCACCCTCCTTAATGTCCCTCTTGTGTCCATGTTACAGGGATAAAGGTCGCTCTATTTGACCGCAACGACCTGACGCACATCCTGCCATTCCCCAAGCTGCCTCTGGTAAAACTCTCGCTCAGCCATAACCGCATCGCAAAGATCGAGGACATGAGTTTCCGTGACCTTCAAGATCTGGTAGAGCTTGACCTCAGTCACAACCATCTGACCTCTGACATGCTGTCGCCTCACGTGTTCAAGGTCAGTCAAGTATTTTACTAATGCATAGAATATGTTATAGTGGTTAAGGGGAGGGTTCTGTGAAAATCTTATCTTCTATAGATTTAGAGCAAAAAGCTTGAAATTTTTATGCAAAGTATTTTGTAATTAGAAACAATTTTTTGAAAACAAAATTTGGTATTTCCAAACAAACTACAGATTTAACGTCCAAAATGTCAAAAATTGCTAGCATTGAGTAAAAATACTACTCCTTCTTCTATTTTTTTTTATTTTTTTATTTTTTAGTATATATTTTAAGCCAGTAACATATAGAACATTTGGGAATTTGATTTGTCATATATTTGTTATTTTTCTGTCCATGAACCTATATATTTGCCTACTTATGAATTTTATACTTTGTTATATATTTCTGATACATATAATTTTTTCCCGAAATCTGTATGGATGTTATTTGAAAAACTGTTACCAAATGTGGAACATATTTCTGGTTTTAATTCATAAAAAAAAATAGCTCTCTAGGTTGAAGCAGAAAAAGGAGTAGGGATTTTTATACTGATATATATTTTTTCTGTTAAAAGTTCTCGTAAAGCCGCGCGGAAAGTTGAAATATAACTAATTTAAGATATAACTATAGTAACAACCTTATAATATAACGGTTGTTATTTTAAACTGATAAAATATGTAATTTGTAAACATGTAAACAAAGGGAAAAAATTGTGAAAAAACAAAACTAGGCCATTTTTCACAGAACCCTCCCCTTAATAATACATATTTTTGGGTAATAATCCCTTTAATAGGACTACAATTGGACAGAAAACGTTGCTCGCGTAAAAAAAGTCTGATTGCCAAACTAACAGAGACAGAAGACAAGTAAACACTGGATTGTAAAGGAAAGCTACATCTATGCTAGTATTCTGTTCAATTTTCGGTACTTTTATATGCCTTCTGTGCGGAATTTTACAAAATGGTAGATTTGATGTATTATTTGGAAAACAAATTGATTATAAATCAACTTCTAAAGGGCATATAATTTGGCTCCAACGAAAGAATGCAGATGGCTCGAAATTGTTTTCCCAACATAACAACTTTGTAAACTCTGTTCACGCTAGCTCAGCGTGGATCTTGCACATGGAGGAACAGATCTTTTTTGCGAGAGTATGTTTTAAGACAAATAACCCGGGCAAGATAGGGCTAACAAGTATCGGGAAGTACCTTACAGATAGTTTAATACTTTTCTCTACTGCCCGCCAGGGTCGCTACATGGCTGATTTTGTACGAGCCCCTCAACTCTCTGAAGATACTGAGCTTGGCTCTAACGCTCTGCACACCTCCACCCGGATATCTTTCGAGCACCATCCCTCGGCTGGAGACGCTGACCTTGGACTCCAACCCCTTCACCGTGCTAATACTTTCTCTACTGCGCGCCAGGGTCGCTACATGGCTAAAGTTGTACGAGCCCCTCAACTCTCTGAAGGTCCTGAGGCTTGGCTCTAACGCTCTGCACACCCTCCACCCTGATATCTTCGAGCACCTGCCTCGGCTGGAGACGCTGACCTTGGACTCCAACCCCTTCACCGTGCTAATACTTTCTCTACTGCCCGCCAGGGTCGCTACATGGCTGAGTTGTACGAGCCCCTTTAACTCTCTGAAGGTCCTGAGGCGTGGCTCTAAACGCTCTGCACACCCTTCCACCCGGATATCTTCGAGCACCTGCCTCGGCTGGAGACGCTGACCTTGGACTCCAACCCCTTCACCGTGCTGGACCGGACGTCCACCATCGCCATCGTCACCCCCTTCTACCTCAAGGTGAGCGGGACATAATCTACCACCATCACAATAATATAGACATTCCTGAACATAATTCTTTGGTTGATGGAAGGCTCATTTTTGTTTCTGCATACTCTAGTATACCAACTGACATACTAGAAGACATTTTCTGATGGTTAATATAGTTCACGGTACAAATACAAACTATGTACCAGAGGAAGAAAAAAATCGTAAGGTACAGTATGTCACTTTGTAGACAAGTATATGTGTTAGCAATAGAAACAAAAATTAGCCTTTCAAGGGAATATGTCAGAAATATGTCCGGGGTATACGTCATAAATTTCACTTGAATAGTCAATATTGGGCGTACTTCTTAACAAAAAGAGAGAATAGTAGTTTTGGAAATGTCAGATGATATATTGATAAATTATGTCCATTGTTTAGTTAAACTAAATTTGTATTATATATTATTCAACATCACTTGTTGCTCCTGGCACAACGATCCTAGATGAACACAACTGGTTCTCCCTGCTCTAGTTCCTGGACCTGTCCTACATGGGCCTGGACGGTGACATCCCGGACAGAATGTTGCACACTCCTCGCTTCCTGGAGGAACTCAACCTTACAGGGAACAGGTTCGTCCGTATCCCGAGGGGACTGGAGGACGCGGTCCACCTCAAGAAACTCATACTGAACAACAACCCCATCCGAGCAGTAACCACCCACAGGTAAGTACTGGCACAGGATGTGTTTACCTGCAGGCTGTGTCGTGTGTATAGTTCAGATTTTAAGTGTTTAAAATTTAAGAATGTTTGCCGAGCTCGGGCCAACTTTTGTTGACAATGTTAAATGCCCATTTAAAAATACGCTTGATCATAAAAAATCCATGCTTATTTCACATACAGTCTGGACCGGTTTTTGACATTTAATTTTTATCAAAAAATCGGCATTTTTGGAAGATTGTTCAGAAAATTACGTGCGTACAAATTAATATTCTCACCATCAAGCGCAATTTCACTTTTGGTATCTGTAATTTGATATTTAAAAACATTGCATTGCTTCTATATTTAAAAATATAAATTTTAAAACATATTTGTGTACGAACGTTTTATGGATATGTGCAAAACTTCCCTTAAAATTAATAAATTAACATTTTTACAAAATCCAAGATGGCGTGTGAACGGACACTTTCAGACTTGGTAAGAAAGCAATTCAGTTACAGATCTCATCGAAGTGCATAGTTATCACATGAAAGTGGTGTCGACCGGGGTTTAGACCTAGTTTGTTGTTCTCAATCAGTTGACGCCTTTATGTTGCGAACAGTCTTCTCCAGCCATCAGCCGGATACACGTCCACGTGTTCGGGAAACAGATGAAGGTGACCTTGAACACTGTCTTGGTGCTCTTGCACTCGTCCTCTTCTATGTAGGGGGCGGGGCCACAGTGGGCAATGTCAACGTCTGAAAATAAATTTAGAAAAAATTATTGAAAATACACAAAGAAAATAAATATTCTCTACTCAAACCGAAACGTTATTTAATTTTATATTATTTGAGAATATTATAAGGAATGTCGAAAACGACATTTTTAAAGCGCTGGTTTCATGGGTGGACAATGGATGGTAGACAACAAAGCCGATTTATGCAATATAGCATTAGTAAGGATTTAGTTTGTCATTTTTACTTAGCGATGTTGCCATATTTTATTTTATAATACACCTTTTGTTATTCAAAGACGGTACAAATATAGGTAATCATATACATAAATGTATGTAAAAGATCATAATCAATGTGGATAGAGATAGGAGTCAACAGCTTACCTGAGATGTAGAGGTGGCTGCCATAGTTGAACACAGATAAAATATACACAAACTTATTACTAAATAGTCACGAGACGTTTCGGCCTTGCCTTCTTCGGTCGTTCTGGTCTGCGAAGCTGTTGACGTTGTTGCTGTTGTTGAAGCTGTTGGGGGGGGGGGGGGGTAGAAGAAGAAGTGGGGATGGAGGGTGGCTAGAGGGTCTCCAATACGTGCACATGAGTGTGTGCGTGAGTGTGAGTGTGTGTGTGTGTGTGTTTGTGAGTGAGCGAGTGAGTGAGTGAGCGAGTGAGCGAGTGAGCGAGTGAGCCTGTGAGTGAGTGAGTAAGTGAGGTGAGTGAGACAGTGAGTGAGTGAGTGAGCGAGTATACAAACATACGACGAAATATGAAATATTACAAATACATAATTATGTGTGTGGTACGTATGTAAATAAAGTCAGACTAGCGAAATGCACTACGTTAGATCAGGCGCGTAGGAACATTTGAAAGGGGGGGGGGGGGGGGGGGGGGGGGGGGGGGGGGGGGGGGGTTATTAGCAGAATTTGTGGGCGGCATCAATGGTCGGGGGCGAAGCCTCAGCCGCCGGAAGGCGAATTGTTTTTTTTACTTATTTCGTCATGTTTTAACTGCACTCGGACTCTGTAAACGATGTTTGACAGCAACTATCTGCGATCTAAAAACTAGAAAAATGAACGTGAAGAGACCCATTTTAGTAAATTTCAGCTTGTTTTCTTTTGTTGCATGACGAAGCATACATGCAAAAAAAAATTCTTTTACCAACTTGCTGTCGAATTGTATAAGTGTATGTGCAGTTACATAAGGAAATTCGGGATTAATATTTAGCTCACGTTGTTTTGCCACCCTGCCCCCCACCCCCCTGAGCCAAACTTGGGGGGATAGCCCCCATTGCCCCCCCCCCCGGTTCCTACGCCACTGCATAAGATACTTACCAACCAACCACTTGTGTTGGGTATCTAGCTACACTACATACTCAATGATAATACTCACCATCATAACATTTTATGTATTCCGATGACACAACATGCACAATAAAACACCAGTCCTAGCCCCCTAATACATATCCTCCTAGTCACCATGGTGATACACTCCTTTCGATAGAACCTCGATGCGACACACATCCAAAAAGGGGTTACAGTGGGATGTCGTCATTTGTCTTACCCTGTTGAAATTACGAGAATTTTCCAAAATCGCAAACGAAAAAAAAACTGGTGGGTTACTGCCGAGGAAAATTTTAAACAGCATTAGCAAAAGTCGTCAAGGGAAAACGATACGATACGATAAACGATACGATACGATCGAATACGATACGATACGAACGAAAAACGATACGATACGATACGATCGTACATACGATACGATTTTAAATTTAGTAAACCATTATTATTATCATCAGGCTTTGATCCCCTTCAAACAAATCTCCATCATGTACAAAATAAAATATCTCCCGAATGAGTAGCTAAAACCCTCTTCTCTTCCAGGCCGTTCCCCAACCTGCCCGAGCTGACGTCCCTGTCCATGTCCTGGATGCCCAACATGACCCACATCGAGGCGGGAGTCCTGGGCTCGATGCCCAAGCTGACGGAGTTCATCTGCAACTTCAACATCGAGCTAGAGACGATCGACCCCGCCGCCTTCAGCCGCGTGGACAGCGACGGGGAGGCTCGGCTGTGGCCGCCTGTCACCAAGGAAAAAATTTCTCAACTCCTTACAAAGATTCCCCTTTTTCCGCCTTCGCCCCCCCCGTGGCAGCGACGGGGGGGGCCGGCTGGGCCCCC
Organism: Sweltsa coloradensis; assembly: GCA_024449915.1. NCBI lineage: Eukaryota > Metazoa > Arthropoda > Insecta > Plecoptera > Chloroperlidae > Sweltsa > Sweltsa coloradensis. Next base: position 22,378 of record JAMZAV010006395.1, read on the forward strand.
TGCACCAAGGTTATACATTCAACTCTTAGCACAGATTTCCCCCTTTGCCCCACCGCGGGACCCGCGACGGGGGGGCTCGGGTTGGCCGCCTGTCCCAAGTATATGCTCAAAATCCTTTAAAAGATTCCTTCGCCTTCAGCCCGTGGACGCGGGCGGGGGGGCTCGGCTGTGGCCGCCTGTCACCAAGGAAAATGCTCCCCCCAAAACCCTTCCAGATTCCTTTTCCTTCAGCCGCGTGGCAGCGACGGGGAGGCCCCGGGTGTGGCCCCCTGTCACCCAAGGGTTTTTTCTCAAAACCTTAGCCACAGATTCCTTAGCCTTCAGCCCCTGGACAGCGCGGGGGGGGGCTCGGCTGGGGCCTCCTTCACCAAGGTATTGCTCAACTCCCTTACACAGATTCCTTCGCCTTCAGCCCGCCGGGGGACACGACGGGGGGGCTCGGCTGGGCCGCCTGTCCCCCAAAAGGGATCATTCAACTCCTAGCACAAAATTCCTTTTGCCTTCACCCCCGTGGGACAGCCCACGGGGGGGCTCGGGGTGTGGGGCCCCCTGTCCCAAGGGGATACATTAATCCTTTTGCTCAGATTTTCCCTTTGCCTTTAGGGCCCGGGGACAGCGACGGGGAGGCTCGGGTGTGGCCCCCCCCCCTGTCCCAAGGTATACATTCAAAAATCCAGCAAAAGATTCCTCCGCCCTTCAGCCCCCGTGGACCAGCGACGGGAGGCTGGGTTTTTGGGGCCCCCTGTCACCAAGGTATATCCCCCAATTCTTAAAACAGATTCCTCGCCTTCACCGCGTGGACAGCGACGGGGAGGCTCGGTGTGGCCTCCCGTCAAACCCGGGGATACTTCAAACCCCCCTTAGCCAGTTCCCCGCCCTTTACCGCGGGGACAGCGACGGGGAGGCTCGGCTGTGGCCTCCCCGGCACCAAGGTATACATTCAACTCCTTAGCACAGATTCCTTCGCCTTCAGCCGCGTGGACAGCGACGGGGAGGCTCGGCTGTGGCCGCCTGTCACCAAGGTATAAAACTCAATCCTTTTGCACAGATTCCTTTGCCTTCACCGCGTGGACAGCGGGCGGGGAGGCCGGCTGTGGCCGCCTGTACCAAGGTATATGCTCAACTCTTAGCCAGATTCCTTCGCCTTCACCCGTGGACAGCGACGGGGAAAGGTCGGCTGTGGGGCCCCCTGCACCAAAGGGTTTCATTTTAATCCCACACAGATTCCCTTTGCCTTCAGCCGCGGTGGCCGGGGGGCCCCGGGGAGGCTGGCTGTGGCCCCCCTGTCCCCCAAGGTATACATTCAACTCCTTAGCACAGATTCCTTAGCCTTCAGCCGCGTGGACAGCGGGCGGGGGGGGCTCGCTGTGGCCGCCTGTCCCAAAGGGGATATATTAACTCCTTAGCACAGATTCCTCCGCCCTTCACCGCGGGACAGCGCCCGGCGAGGGTCGGCTGTGGCCCCCCTGTCAAAAAGGTTATGCTCAAATTCTTAGCACAGATTCCTCCCCCCCTTCAGCCCCCGGGGGCGCGACGGGGAGGCTCGGCTGTGGCCGCCTGTCACCAAGGTATACATTCAACTCCTTAGCACAGATTCCTTCGCTTCACCCCGTGGGGCAGCGCGGGGGCTCGGCTGTGGCCCCCTGTCACCAAAAGGGAATTTCTTTTAAATCCTTAGGGCCCGATTCCTTCGCCCCTTAACCGCGTGGACAGCGCGGGAGGCTGGCTGTGGGGGGTCCTGCCCAAGGTATATGCTCACTCCTTAGCACAATTTTTTCCGCCCTTTAAACCCGTGGACCCCGCGAGGCGAGGGCTCGGCTGGGCCCTCCTGTCACCCAAGGTATACATTAACCATAGCCCCATTCCCCTTTGCCTTCGCCGCGTGGACAGCGACGGGGAGGCTCGGCTGTGGCCCCCTGTCACCAAGGTATACATTTCAACTCATACAAAAGATTCCTTAGCCTTCCCGCGTGGACGCGAGGGGAGGGTCGGTGGGGCCGGCCCCCCGCAACCAAGGGACTTCAACCCCCCTAAGCACGATTCCTTAGCCTTTACCCCCGTGGGGGCGCGACGGCGAGGCTCGGCTGTGGCCGCCCTGTCCCCCCCAAGGTATATGCTCAAACTCCTTCACAGATTCCTTAAAACCTTCCCCGGTGGGGGCAGCGACGGCGAGGGGTCGGCGTGGCCTCCCCGTCACCAAAGGGATAACATTCAACTCCTTTTGCACAGATTTTTCCTCCCTTTTAGCCGGGGAAAAGCGACGGGAAGGCTCGGCTGTGGCCGCCTGTCACCAAGGTATATGCTCAACTCCTTAGCACAGATTTCTTACCTTCGCCGCGGGACACGACGGGAGGGCTCGGGGGGCCCCCCTGTCCCCCCGGGGATACATTCAACTCCTTAGCACAGATTCCTTCGCCTTCCCGCCGGTGGAACACGAGGGGAGGCTCGGCTGTGGGCCGGGCCCTTTTACAAGGTATACGCTCAACTCCTTAGCACAGATTCCTCCGCCTTCAGCCGCGTGGACAGCGACGGCAGGCCTTTTTTGGCTGTGGCCGCCCCGTCCCCCCAAGGGGTTTCATTTAAATCCTTACAAGATTCCCCCCTTTGCCCCTTTAGCCCGCCGTGGACACGACGGGAGGCTGGCTGTGGCCGCCTGTCACCAAGGAAAAATTCTCAACTCCTTAGAAAAAGAAAATTTCCTCCCCTTCAGCCGCGTGGAAAGCGACGGGGGGGCTCGGTGGGGGCCCCCCTGTCACCCGGGATCATTTTAAATCCTTACACAGATTCCTCCGCCTTCAGGCCCCGTGGCCGCGCGGGGAGGCTCGGCTTTTGGGGGCCTCCCGTCACCAAGGGGAAAAACATTCAACTCCTTAGCACAGATTCCTCCGCCTTCAGCCGCGTGGACAGCGACGGGGAGGCTTTGGCTTTGGGGCCCCCCTGTCACCAAGATACTTCAACTCCTTAGCACAGATTCCTTCGCCTTCAGCCGCGTGGACAGCGACGGGGAGGCTCGGCTGTGGCCGCCTGTCACCAAGGTAATTAAAAAAAAACTCCTTAGCACGATTCCTTATTTTTGACCATTTCCACCAAAAATTTATTAGAATTACTGTAATAATTGAAGTAATTGAATTTGAAATCTATAAAAATTAAGAAATTATGATGTTTTAAGAATGACGCTTACAATTCAAAAATTTCAAATTTGTATTCCAATTTTTCAAACGATTTACATTTAGCAGTTAGCAAATAGCTATTCGCTCGTCCAAGAAGCATCCGATGTATATGAAACTTTGTAAGTTGTCAATAAAGCATACATGGTCAGCCCTGCGGTCATACATTTTCAAAATTTTGTCTTATTAGACAGAAAAAAATCACGGACATGGTAAATGTAGGAATTTTTAACAAAATAAAAATTCGTAAAAACAATTTTTTGTAATAAATTATTTTAAAACAAAATTTGGAAATGTCTGACTGCAGGCCCTTTATTTCTACATTCGTGACATGTTCAAAATTTCAAACTTCTGTGGTGTCAGTCGGCCGAGCGAACAGCAATTTGCCTAAAATTCATTATTTTTTTTAATTTTGCCTGCCCATAGGGCAGGAAGGCTTATGCAGAGCAAGGTGTGGCCCTCTGTACTATACTCTCTTACTATACTTTTTTTCAAATTTGAGGGAGAAAATAAAATATTAGTGTTTTGGGTTCTTATTGTAACTGAGCATTTTAAAATTTGTATGCGATACTCTATATGTTTGAAATATTAATTTGCATGCGTACTCCCTATAAACACGAAATATTTCACACGTAGTAATAGGCCCTAAAAACAAAATATGTAAAAATTACTTAAAATTTCATCCAACAATAACTTCTCTCTCCAGCTGGTCCTGAACAACAACCGGCTTAAGTACCTGGACAACTCCCTGCTGGCTCACTGGGACGCCCTGGAGTATCTGGACCTGCAGGAGAACCCGTGGGTCTGCGACTGTGAGAACCAGTGGTCATGAACTCTTCTAACTTTAAAACTAATACAATAACTTCTCTCTCCAGCTGGTCCTGAACAACAACCGGCTAAAGTACCTGGACAACTCCCTGCTGGCTCACTGGGACGCCCTGGAGTATCTGGACCTGCAGAAACTTCTCAACTTCCGTGGTCCTGAACTCCTTAAACTGAAACCCCCCAGGGTGAAAAACCAGGGCCCCTG
>JAMZAV010006396.1:0-35728 GCA_024449915.1 Sweltsa coloradensis
GGTTTTAAACCCTTTTTAAAAAAAAAAACCCCGGCGGGTAAAAAAAATTTTTGTTTCCCAAAACGTAAAAATTTGGAACGAAAAAAACCCAAATGAAGGAAACCCATTATTTTTTTAAAAAAAATTTTTTTTCCCTTTTTTGTTGGGGTAACAAAATTTTTTTTCTTCCTTTTTTTTTTTAAAGGGGGGAAAATTTGCCAAAAAACTTAATTTTAAATTTTTTGAAAATTATTTCCGTTTGGGTTTTTTTTCCACTAAAAAATGATGTCATTTAAAACATGAATAGGGAAAATAATTTCCACCTTCTTTTTTTGCAAGGGCAACTATCTAAAGTTTTTGGATTTTAAGGGGAATAAAAAAGGAATGTCTAAAGGCTGTTCAAAAGGGCAGCTCAGCCCTTGAATCGATTCACGATTGAAAAATACTTCAAAATTTTTTTCAAAAGGATTAGGGTTTTTAAATTTGATCCAACTTCCCGTACGGTCTAGCCGGGAAAATTCGCTGCCGGGTAGAAAGAAAACAAACAGAAAATTACATACACAGTACTAAAAAAATAGCGCATGAACATCAGACTTTTTCAGAAAATTTGGATGAGCTTTAGGAGCTACGAGCGAAGCAAAGTTTTCATTTCACTACACTGGAAAAAAAAATCCGGAATTTTTTTTTTTTTTTTCTTTTTTTCTTTCTTCTTTTTTCGTATTTTTGTCTGTTGTTAAAAACGATTCCGGCTAAACCGATACTCCTTTTCAATGAAATTTATGGAGGCCTTCAAAATTCTGAACAAAGAACTCCCCACGTTTTTGGCGCAATGTTTTTTCTCAGAAAATTGAATTTTAAGATTTTTTCGTTTTTTAAAAATTTCTTCGTTATAACTCTACATGCTTTATCCGTTGTAATGTTTTTTTCACAAAACCCTAATTTTATAAATTGATTATTCGTGTAAAATTTGAGCGTAATCAAATAATTTTTCTCATAAAAATCGAATTTTTTACATTTTTTTAATTTTTTGCTTATAACCCCTACTGTTTTTTTCCATTATAATGATTTTTTCACAGAACCAATTTTTAAGAATTAATATATTCGTGAAAAATTTGTGCGTAATCGAAAAATTTATTTTTATAAAAAATTTAAATATTACGTTTTTTTTTCCTTTTTTAAATTTCGATTAATTAAAAAAAAAATTAATTTTTTATTTAAATTTTTTATTTATTTTTTAAAAAAATTTCAACAAAGTTCTGTTTTTTTCACAGAACAACAGAAAATCCGCAAAAACAGGGCCTCAATTCACCAATTACGTAAACCCACAACGGGGGGGATTTAAGCTTTTTCCTAGTTAATAAATTATTAGTCGAATAAAACTTTTTTGCTACAATCGCACTCCACTACGCCCATCCATAAATTATTAGCAATCTTTTTTTTTTAAACAAACTATGTGTTTTTGAACAGTTTGGTACCCCCGAAAGATGTTCATTTTTTACATACTAAATTTAAAAAATACTGAAAAAGGGTAGCAATTTAATTTGAGTGTAAGGGCGTTACTAAATCTCCCCTTTTTTCTTTTTTTTGGGAAACCAAAACAAAAATCAGCTGCGTTTTTTTTTATCTTCTCAAATATGCAACCAAGTCAAAATATAGGAATGCTTTGAAACTTGCCCCCATTAGAAAAACAAAACTATTTTTTTCAAATCACCATGTTGGACTCATTTCAACAGGGTCAAATGAACAGGGCCACAAACTGGGCGTGGGGCTCCGAGTTAGTTAGCATTGAAGGCCTATTTATTGAGGACGTAGCGAGCGTCTCCATTGACTCTTATGGCTCGATTGTCTGTTTTTTTTTTTTTTTCTGTTATGCTTCGATGTCGCACCGTTTTCTGATCGACCCGAAATTTTTTTTCACATGTAATAACCCCCTAAGCGGGTTGCTGTATAGTTTTTTAAAAAAAACCGAACGTTGGTTATAAAAAAATAAAAAATAAAAAAAAAAAATAAAAAAATAAAAAATGTACCGATCGTTATGAAATTTTGCAGGGTCAATGAGTACAACATTTTCTTCTATTTTCCAATTTTCAGCTAAATCGGTCAAGACCTTAAAAAGACTTTTTGGTATCATAATTCAAAAAATGATGGTTAAAAAATGAAGGAGGCGTGAAAATACAAAGATACATTTTAGAAGGCATCCGTGGTGAATTAGTACAATGCAAAGATGTTGGAATAGTATACACACACATAACAAAAACTTGTTAGAAATACAGCCAAACCTTACACACTCAAAAGGAATGAGATCTAAAAAAGGGCCAAGCTCATCTCCCCTTCCACATAAACGTACAGTGTCCCATAAAAAGCATCCCCCCCGAAAACCGGCAAAATAGAATTTGCGATTATTAATTAACGTAATAGTTTATCCAAGTTCTTTTTTTCAAATTTAAATTTTAAACGTAATAACATGCAAATTCTTTTTTGCCAAGCTTTTCGAGGATGCTGTTATGGGACACTGTACGTTTATGGGAAGGGTAGATGAGCTTGGCCCTTTTTTAGATCTCATCCTTTGAGTGTGAAAGGGTTTTGGGCTGTATTTCTACAAGTTTTTGTTTGTGGTGATCTCATTACTTTTTCAAGTTCCATTACAAAATTTTTTGCTAAAATATAATATTTTATCAAAGTTGATTTAAATTCTATGGATTAGCAGTAACAATATAGATGTAAAATATCTAGACCCGGATTCATGTACACCCTGGTATAGGTGGTATAACCATGGTATAACGACGGTATAAGGACTGGACCCCAATTCTTGATTTCGTGGGAGATGAGTTGAAAACGCAAATTGAAAACGAAGTCGTTTTCGTTTTCGAAGGGAAATTTGGGATTCTTGAACGGTATCGTGGAAAACGTCATGGGTTGTGAGTTTAAAGCATTGATATTAATTAAACCCCTATAGTAGGCTAGATTAGCAGTCTCCTATACCTCCGCACAGGCGCGAGCGTGCAAATTGAAGACTCAACCGGCCCCTTTCAAGATGGCGATTTGGTGTTTTAATTTATGCTTTTTAATGCAATAAAGTATTTTACTGGATTGTTTGATATGGTTTTAGCCCTTTTGCAGCATGGGATTAAACAAAAGAAACAATACGAAGTGATTGCCATAAGGGAATTTACTAATCATTGGTGTTTAAAAGGGTAGTATGCTTACCTGTCAACCTGGCGGCAATCTTGAAAAACTATTTGGCCACAAATCCGCTTTCCCCTTTGATTAACATGTAAACTGTCATTTTAAGATGGCTTCTAATTGAACCTGAAGTGGACCACCGACTGCTGGTCTAGCCAATTATATAGGAGTCTATGGTTGAAAGGTATCACGAAATCCAAACACTTTAAAAAGATTTGCGTATAGCAAGAGCTCGAAAAAGTTCTATATTTATTCTAGATGGCAGTGCCTTCATAAACGCTGGCCAATCGAAAGACAAGTTGTATGAAATGATTTTGATTGTTGCAATTATGTAAACAAACAGTTGAGCAAGTTCATATCAAAACAATGTTGTGCTGGCATAGGGTTGGCTAGGCTTGTCAAACATGTAATGTAAGTATGAATTTTACATCCTATAGCCAAAGGGAAAATTTTAGACCTACACTTTTGCATTATAAATAATTTTCCACATCTGGGCCTAGGCCGGGGGACGGTTTCTGATTTTTTAGAGAGTATAATGACACCTTTTCTCGTTCCACACAAAGAAGAAAAATTTTAAATGTCCGCTATTTGTTTACGTATCGCACTTTCCCGGGCCCAACTCTGCTTATACCGTCAACAAGTGTCAAGTAACTATGGTTACTTTTTGATTTTTATGCCAAGTGTTTAAGGCTTATTTTAAAACCTTTATTTTGGAAGCCTTCCAACAAACTTTTTCAACTTTTTTTTTCAAAAGAGACTATCATTCTATAACCTTAATGTCCATGTAAAATATGAACATTGTAGTCCCACCCGTCTGGTCAGAATCGCGGGCCGACGTATTAGATGTGAGCAGTAGTAGGCAGTAGTAGGCAGTAGTAGGCAGTAGTAGGCAGTAGCTAACATCCTTAAAGTGATTTTGAGCATGTTTCAAGCCATTTTTTCACCAAGAAGGAATAATCGTACCCAATAAAATTTGGCATGTGTTGTCAGGTACCTAAATCCCCTCGATTGTGATAGTTTTCAAGTTCACATCACGTTACATGACGGCTGGGTAACACCTAGAAATCACCCCAACTCTGCTTGGTGTGTGTAGCGCACCGCGGCTTGGCTGCGGCGCCCTAACGAGCACCTAGATAGTGTACAATGTTAATATCCAGTTAGGCCTACACTGTGTGGTGGACCTTATGAGAATGTCGTACTCGGGTCATGTTGCACGTACCGGTGCTCGCTCAACAACGCGTCCAACTGAGCGTTTTCCTAGTATAGCATAGCATGAGTGAAGTCCATCGAAGTTTACGCTCCAATAGTAACAAGCACAATGTGAATCTGGCTCCGTATTTATGGCATTTCTCGTGCTCTGCGATAATTCTCCTGTCCTGTGCAGCTATTAACGGCCCCGTCGAGGATTTCCCGGCGTGGCGTCGCGGCGCTGCGGGTTGCACTGAGGGTCCCCGAAGTCTTGCGCAATGAGGGCGGGAAGCCAAACACAGACTCCGGTATTACAAGAGCTTGCATTATGAAACAAAGCCTCTTGTTGATATTAGGCCTAGTCGCTAAGCTTTCGAGAAGGGGACGAGCCAGTTATTGAAATCTCTCGTTTCAAAGCACAGCGCACGAATGTCTTGTTGAAATACTTCATTGTACACGAGACCATCAGAATACAAATAATAGCGTCGCCAAAATATATTCAAATCGGCATAACCGATTCTTCTAGTTAACATATTTTATTTTTAAGTTTAATTTTTGAATGATTTTGATATGTTTTGTTCTGTTTAATTTAATTTAAGTTAGTTTTGTTTCGTTTTATTTTCATTTCATTTGGATATTTTTATCCTGTCGACAATTTGACAATTCAAACAGAAGTTATTTTTGTCCATTCCAACCCTGAGCATTTCCCAACCAACTCGACCAATCAAGTGATCACACACCGTCCACATCTTAGAGGAGATAAACCGTCCTTTTCACACTTATTTTACATTTTTTTGAAAACATGTTTTAAAAACAGGATACATGCGCTTTCTATGTAATAAGCTCCCACAAGAAATACAAAATTCCAAATAATTTAAGTTTGGCCGCAAAAGTACTTCCTGGAGAAATCCTTTTTTTCCTTCATGAGGTCCCTCCACTTCAGTTTTGTAACATACGTTTTCATAAAAAATATTTCTTATATATTTGTATTGAAATTTATATTTTGTTAGTTCCTATTATTCATTGTGGTAAATTTTGTATTGAAGTTCAGTTCCTATATGTGTGCCATGTTCATATCCATGGGTTGTATAACATATAAATATACAAACAATAATATTGTCAATATCTAGTTTTTTCTAAAACATCAAACAGTGTCACCTCAGCTTACTTGATCGATGTTGTCTACTAGCGCTACTAGTGTTAGTATACATGAACGTGAGAAGACTATATAGCTGTTAGTGGACGTTAGAGATCTTGAGCAAGTGATGTTGGTGATGTCTTTAGGGGAAGAACCGTTTACCCTTTAAAGGTTACTTGAGAACTTGGGGTTAAATGGGTGTCCATCATTCAAAGTAGGAAATTCTCATGGGTCATCTTCTGATAGAGTTATTGCCTTCGTAGGGTAGACATGGGTAATGGAGCTTGATATTGCACATTACTATAAACCTAAGTAATTACATCAACTGTGAAATGGTCCAGATCAATCATATTTTAGGTGCTCGGATTACTGGTGTATGACGTCACCTTGTAAAGCGCATCATATCCACCATCACCATCATCAATCTGCTCATCATCAGTCCCTACTGAGTACTGACCACTGGCCCAGTGGTCAGTACTCAGTAGGACTGATGATGAGCAGATTGGAATGCAAAAATTAAGGATCTTGTCGAAGGTAGCACTAAACATTATGGAATGATAGTCGACTTGTTAAATATAAGTAGGCATGATAAGTATAAGTATGAAAAATATGTAACGATCAAAGTATTTTATGTCATGAAGATCGAACAACAAATTTTAAAAAAACAATGACTTTTTCATATTTTGGATTTTGGAACATATTTTCCCCCCAACACACCCTTTACCAAAAATGGTTTCTTTAATTTTAATTTTAATTTTAATTTTTGACTTCCACGGTGTCAGCAGTCACTTTTTTAAAAAAAATGTAAGTTTCTGTGTTTGTGATTTGGATTGATTTGGTTACATTTTATTTTTTTATTTAGGGTGGTGGCGGTGCTCTGCCCTTTTAAACGCTATATTTCCAATTAAAAAAAAATTGTGTTTTTTTAATGGAAGTATAATATTGAGAAAGCGATTCAGGTTTGCAAGCAGGATACAAATAATTATTCCCATGATGACGAAAAAAAAAATTTTTAATTAGGATTTAGAAAATTTATGTGTTCTTGCAAATTTTGCATAAAAAACCATTGTTGTATGAAGAAGAAAAATTAAAAATAGTTTTTTTTGGGTGGTTTTATAGACACGAGTAAAATTTCACAAATACAAAAAGTTTAGTGGGAGTGACAAAATACATCAATTTGTCATTACAATGCTCAAGCACAAAATGAAATAGATAATTCTTTGCGACTTTTCAAAATCAGTTGTTAATATATATATAATATGGTGCGGGGCGGCCATTATAACCTCCCGCCCCGCACCTTCACCGAGGCTATAAAGGCGGGGCGCTGCGTGCTTCCAACCACTGTGACTCCAACCTCCGTAGTCACAGTCAACCTTGAAATGTCGACGTAGTACAGACAAAAAGGTCGGTGGACGCCATTTTCTGCCTGGTTCATCTATTTTCGACGCGGTTTTCCCCAAGTTTCTTGTTTTATATTTTAAAATTATTATACCCTATAAAAAATTCTAGTAACTTTACTTTTTAAATTTAGACAAAATTTGGGACAAGAATGTCAGTAACAAGAACAGACAAATCAGACCTATTATGACCAGTTAACAAGACAAGAACAACCCCTTCTAAGTAAGAATAGCAAGATAGATACAACAAACCTTACAAAACCTGACTTGACTAGAAACAAAAATCTAGATGAAAATAGACAAGACTAGACACAAGAACCCTTACTAAACCTGGCTTGACTAGAATACACTAATTAGAGAGAATAGACAAGACTAGATAAACAAATCCTGACTAAAACTGGCTTGCAGTTACACTATCTAGATGAAATAGACAAGACAAAAATACAAAAAAAATCCTTACTAGATGGTTGACTAGAATACACAAATTAGATGGAATAGAAAAGACTAGATATAAAAAATCCTGCAAAGCGGCTTGACTAGTATACACTAATCTAGATGAGAATAGACAAGACTAAATACAACTAATTTTTTACTAGAGGTGGTTTGACTAGAACACATAATCTAGAGAGAATAGACAGATAGAAAAAAAACCTGATAAAGTGGCTTGGACTAGTATACACAATCTAGAGAGAATAGACAAGACTAGATATAAAAAAATCCGACTAAAGCGGCTTGACTAATACAAAAATCTAGATGAGAATAGACAAGACTAAATCAAACAAATCCTTACTAGACCTGATTTGACTAGAATACACTAATCTAGATGAGAATAGACAAGGCCAAAAAATACGGGTAGGCCTATAGCTAATTGCTTTGCATTAAAACAAGATAGCTGTAACCAAAAGGGTAACAATGGTAAATTATGTTTGCTCCTGCAATCCTGCTTCTTTGCAATTTAAGCTGAAACAACATTGTAATTTTTTGAGAGAAGGGTAACAATGGCCTCCCCTCTTTCTCTCTCCCCTTCTCTCTCTCTCTCTCTCTTCCCAAATTTTGCTTTTTAATTGGGGAAAAAAAAAACAAACTTTAAATATGGTTAAGGAAGTTGGGTAAAAATAGTTTTATCTTCACCGAAGGCCCTGTTTGCTGTGGAAAGTTACAGTTAGTGTTATTATAATATTTATAATACAGTTTATTTGCAATCGGAACATGTCTTGTTGGCTTTTTAAATCTGAAAAAAAACCCATGGTAGTGTATTTTTAAATTTTCGTGGTAAAAATGTTCACTCTTGCTCCAAAAAAAAAATTGAAAAAATTTTGTTTTATTAAAGAGTGTGACAAAAATGGGGAATTATTTTCCTAAGGGGTTTTTTCATTCAATCTAAAAAATAAACAATGGTTTTGTAATTAAGGGTAACAAGGGTTCTTCTTTGAACTTAAATAAAAAAAATTTATATAACAATCAGTGGGCAATGTTCACTCTCTTCACCAAGGCCCCTGAAACTTCTTTTAGATTAGTGACAACGGGTTAAAAATAAAATGGTTTCTGGCTTGTTTTCATTCAATCGAAAAAAACAATTATATTTAATCCGGGTATCAGTTGGCAAAGCGCTATTTCACTCACCAAGGCTTTAGAATGAATCGAAAGTTTTTTGTTTAAGTTTAGTCCTATCGGATAACAGGGGTTTGTGGTTTGTTTCCCCAAAGGGCATTTTTGAATTCAATCTAGAAAAAAATAATTAATAATATTTGACAATTTTTTTGCTCTCTCGTCCCCAAAAGCTTCTGGATTAAATCTGAAATGTTTGTTCTAGTTTAATCCTCAATCAGAATAACAGTGGTTGCTTCCTCGGGCAGGTTTAAAATTCAATCTGAAAAAAAAAAAAAATAATCATTTTGACAATGTTGCCCCCCGTCCCAAAGCTTCTAGATTGAATCTAAACTTTTTTGGGTTTAGATTAATCTCAACGAAAAACAGTGATTTGCTCCCCAAGGCAGGTTGAATTCAATCTAGAAAAAAATTAATAATCATTTTGAAAATGTTTGCTCTCTCGTCCCAAAGTTTCTGGATTAAATCTGAAACTGTTTTGTTCTGATTAATCTCAATCAGATAACAGGATTGCTCTCTCAAGGCGGTTTAAATTTCAATCTGAAAAAAAATAAATAATCAGTTGACAATTTTTTCTCCCTCGCTCACAAAGCTTCTGGATGAATCTGAAATGTTTGTTCTAGTTTAATCTAAATCAGAATAACAGGGGGTTGCCCCCTCAGGCAGTTTTAAAATTAAATCTAAAAAAATAATTTATTAACCAGTTGACAATGTTTGCTCCCTCCTCCCCCAAGTTCAAATTTGAATCTGAAACTGTTTTTTTTTAGTTAATCTAATCAAAAAACCCTGATTGCTCTCGAAAGGCAGGTTTAAATTTTAATCTAAAAAAAATAATTAAAAATTTCGTTGACAATGTTTGCTCTCTCGCCACCAAAGCTTCTAGAATTAAATTAAATCTGAAACTTTTTTTGTTTTAGATTAACCCTCAGTCAGGAAACAGGGTTTTGCCCCTCAAGGCGGGTTTGAATTCAATCTGAAAAAATAAAAAAATCAGTTACAATGTTTGTCTCTCGTCCCCAAAAGTTTTCTAGATTGAATCTGAAAACTTTTGGTTAACAGAGAAAAAGGGGGGGTTTGCTCTCCTCCGGTGGTTTTTTTCATTAAATCTGAAACAAACAAGGGGCTTTTTTTTATAAAAAAACCCCGTACAATGTTTTTTGCTTGTTGATAATAAACCTAAAAACCCAAAATGAAAAAAACAAAAAGGGGGAACTGGGTTTAATTTAACAAATTTGGAAGATTCTGTGGTCCACACAAGCCTGTCCCCTGTTGCCTACGAATAAAACTTTGCAACTGACTGCGAGACCCTAGACTAACCACGGCATGGCGTCCCAGCAACATGCTATGCAGGGGCCCGGCAACCGGGAAATTTCCCCCAAAAAAGAATGGGCCCAAGAATACATAAAGAGACGAGTAAAAAATTAGAGCAGATCCAAACAGGACAAAAACCCAAAGAAGATCACACCAAATACAAAAGCACTAATGTCAATGACAAAATGGGTATTCACACTAGAAGAAAAAAAATAAAAAAAAAAACAGACTAAATCACACAAGAGCGTATTTTAAAGAGAAATCCATATAAAACCTTTTTGTAAAACGCATTGGGCACATCTCTAGCCGAGCGTGTAATTTATTCACTGGGACAGTCTTCTCTTTAGTTTTGAACATGGGGGTTGGGGCCAAGATATTTGAAATATTCAAATGGTGGTTTTTTTTTTTTTAAATCTATTTTATTTCAGTCCGCATTTAAGACACAAACCCCAAATTTGTATAAAAGAAAAATTGTAAATTCACATTATTAAAAAAAATTCATGAAGTTGTTTTCAAGCAGAAAAGCTTAAGCTTTTTCTTCGAAAAAAAAACGCGAAACAAGGAATGGTCATTTCCCTTTCACAATGCGTACCCCAAAAATCCCTAAAACCCCGAAAAGGGTTTACCCGGGGCAGTTTACATAATGAATTAAAATTTATAATTAAAAGGGTTTTCTAGCTTATGGCGGGGACAATCTAATTTCGAAATGGGTGGGGGAGAAGAAGGGGAGGAAGGTGACAACACAAAATTAAAAAAATTTCCCTTTTCCCTCTCTTTGCTCTCATCCCGAAGTTTGCCAATAAAATTAATTATAAGGTTTAGACTATGGGGCCCCAAAAAATATATGCCAAAAAAAAAAAAAAATGGGAAATCCAAATATTGATTATTGTCAACCCTAATGTATAATATGTAGGCATATACACTGTACAACATGAACACCACCCAAAAATTATCTTATCATTTTGGCCCGGTATCATAATCCATCATGAAAAGTAAAAAATGCTCCAAGTGCGTTTTTATATAAATTTATTATTATTATTATTATTATTTTATTATTATTTTTATATTATTAAAAAAGGGTCAAACAGGGTCATTTCGCGAGTCGCGTGTTTTACATTTAAGTGTGTTTTATTTTTTTTAATCCCGGTATATATATAATATAACATATTAATTATACCCAAAAAAAAAATCAAAAAAGAGCCATCACAACCACATAGAAATTTCAACCCCCCCCCCCCCCAACCACCCCAAAAAAATAATAATAGCAGAAGATTTTTAAGCATAAGTCCGCTTTAAAACATAATTAGTGAATGATAGCAATTGGGGAAAAAAAATTTTTTGCCCGATGGGGGTTTTCGAACCCAAACCCTTTTCGGCTTTTTAACCGTTTGCCCTCCCAAAACTGAGCTATCGGAGTTATTTTTATTATTTTTATTATTATTTTTATTTATTATTATTTTTATTTTTATTATTATTATTATTTTATTATTACTATTATTGAATAAAAAGGGTTTGTAAGCAAAAAGCCCGCTCTAAGGACATAGGCATTCATAAATCAAAAACTTAGGGGGTTATGCTTAAAAAACCTTTATTATACTACCAACTTATGGGAGGAGGGAATCTGTTTGGGATTTATCCTTGATCTTTCAGATTTGACAGCTACTTTGCAGTCTTCTTTTGGATTTATGTCAGGGAAAGTAAACACACAACAAATAGCTTTTTTAGTAAAGATTTGTTTGCTGTCACCCGGGGCTCAATTGGTGAGCTAGGGACGTTAAGCCGGGGTTCTGGTTTTCGAGCCCCATCGGGGAAACTTTTACGACAACGCTATGAATAAATTTTATTTTTATATTATTTTAAAATTATTTTTTTTTATTATTATTTTTTTACAACTGCTATTTTGACTAATTTTATTAATTATTATTATTTTTATTATCATTTTTAAATTTATTATTATTATTTTATTTTATTATTATTATTATTTTTTTTTATAATAATTATTTTTATTGTTAATAGTGTTGCCCCAGTTGGGACCCCAGTCGGGCAAATTTTTTGGACAACTGCTTTTAATCAATAAAATGTCCTTAAACGGGCTTAGTTTAAAAATCTAATTTTTATTCTTTTTCTTATTCTTTTTCTTATTTTTGCTATTTTTGTTTGTTTTTTTTTTTGTTGTTGTTTTGTGAGATGGGAACTGTTACTAAAAAAAACATTCCTTTTTTAAGTCAGGGGAAAACTTTAATAAACAAAAAAAACAAAAACCCTACGTTTGGAAAACTTTCTTTCATATAAATGTCCTTTTCCCTTTTATTATTATTATTACCACCCATTAAAAGTAATTCTGTCAGTAAAAAATTTTAAATCATTTATTTTAGCTCTTAAATTACTTTTTTTCCAAAATACTAACAATTTTGGGATTCCCAAAAAACTGCCCCATAAAATCCCCTAAACAAGTGATTTAAAAAAAAATTTGGGTTTTAAATTTTTTTTTGCACTGATTGAATTTTAACCTCCGCTTTGAGATTAAAGAAGACTTTTTACGATCTAAAATCTTGAGAACGCGTGGGCTTGGGGCCTTTCCCAGGGTACAAAAAAAAAAGATGGATTTAGATTTAGAGTCACTGTCAAATAGAAAAATTTTTGCTTACTCGGAAAGTAGTCCCCAAATCGGTCTTTCCTTACGACGATGGTACACCCATCGCGAAGAATTCTTGACGGTCGGTGGACCAAAACGAACCATACGTGACCCGGTGAACCAATCGCAAGGGCCTCGAGACCCGGATCTTTTTAAATCGTTAAGTAACGAGGAGTAACGTCTTTTTAAAAATTTTAGGGGTTTCTGGTTTTATTTATAAAAGAAAAATGTTGATTTAACTATGGTTATTTGTTGTCGATTTTCTAACTTTTGAAAAAAAAAAAGTCAAAAAAAAGTTTGCGAATGAAAGGGGACTTACTCAGTAAAAGTTTTTTTTTTCCGGGGCATCCCCCAACGCCAAACAACCTTGTATTACTGTTTGGATTATCCAACACACCAAGTGCAAAATTAAAGTTGAGCAAAGGTTTTTTATTTTTAATTTAAACAAACACCTTGTCTTCCATTTTTTTACAAGGGAATAGTTTTTTTTTTACTTACGTTTTACACGAAAATTTTTTGCTGGTAAAAAAACTCCCATTTGTACCGCCGACAAAATAGATCGTGCACCATTAGACCTTTTTAGTGAATAATAATAATTTCACTCAAAGATTAGACTGTTATTCCAGATTATTCCTTGGTGAAAGACATGTGTTACTTCAATTTAAAACTAAATTGCTCATAATTTAAATTTTTCACTCGGCGTGTTGACTACACTTAGTCCAAAATGGTAATATATTTATGAAAGGCTCCCCCCACCCCAAAAAATCAGGGGTAATAAAAAAATCCCCTTAGCATATTTTGTAGTCAAATAAATAATTTTGATGCAGAGGCGTAGCTAAAAAAACAAAGGCAAAGGGCCGATGTGGGTTTATAATTTAACGTTATGAAAAAAAATTTTAAAAACACAGCTAAAACAAAAAAAAAAAGTTTCAAGGGACCTTCAAAAAACTCTTTGCTTAAATACGCCCTGGTTTGGGAACAACAAAAAAATTATTTTTCGTGAAAAAAACGCTCTCGACCAATTATTTTTTAGTAGGGGAATTTTACGGGGGTGGCCCTAGCTCTTCCATGAACGCGTTTTTTAAAAAATAAAAAAAAAAAAATCTGTCCCCCCAAAATTTAATAGATCGAAACCAATAGCGGACTGGAATCAAAATAACAACGCATGTACGTACTTAAAAAATTTAAACCTAACGGCATTTTAAAAATACTATACTAGGGATCATTAAAATTTTGGGAATATGCAATATTCGCCCAGACAAGGCGACGAAAACCCTTTTTTAAGATATTGAGGTAAAGTTGATCATTACTGACAAAAAATGTGTCTCACCCTCTTTTTTTTTTTTTTTTATTTAATTAATTGGTCTCCACCCCGACTGTGTCGTGACTGTGTTCGGGGATTTAGATGGCGAACGAACTTCAATTTCATTACCCCGAGAAAATAGGTCGGGTGTTTTTTTTGTCTGTTTGTTTTTCTCCTACCGGGGAAACGGCTATCCAAACTTTTTGAAAATTGGAATGGACCTTCGAAAACTCTGAACTTTGACTTGACACTTTTGGGTACAATCGACGAAAAATTTCTTTGGATTTTTTTTTTGGGTTTTAACTAACAGTAATGAAATTTTTTAATAAACAGAAAAAAAAAATTTTTTCAAACTGACATTTTCCGAGCTAGGGGCCCTCGGCAAAAAAAACCTCCCATAAAAAAATAACATGGGGACGATCTTTAGCCCCGTGACCTTTGTAGGTTTGATCCAAAAAAAAATTGGCCATTTTGACGTACTAACAGCCTTTTCTGTAAATTCTCTATATTTTTTTTTGTAATTTTGGGCAAGTATTTGGGCAAAATAGCTGAAACCAAATAGGGGTTTTTTGATTTTGGAATGCATATTTTTTTTTGTTTTGAGGGTAATTGGGACATTTCAAGACATTGTAAAAAAAGGGCAATTTTTGTCAATGGTACTAACTCAGTATCTAGTGGACCAAAAAAAGAAGCAGGTTAAAGCCCCATTTAAGAAATTTCCCAAAAAACCCAATTTTCGTAAAATTTTTGGATCAAAAAAAGTTAAAAATTCGTTAAATCACAGTTTCAAGATATAATTTTTTAAATGTCCCCGTTTAGTGTAGTATTTGTATAGATCATGTGCTAAAAAAAATTTTTTTTTTTTTTTAGTTAAAAAAAAAATTTTGCCCTTTTAAATTTAAAATTTAAAAAGGAACGTTTGAAATCCAAACTTAGATATGTTTTTATTTTGGGTCAATCAAGAAATATTTTTGTAGAAAATTTTACTATTACGATTTTTTACTTCCAATTTTTTTTTTTTTTTTAAAGATATTTTTTGGATTTAGGCCCATTTTAACCCCAAAAGGGGTTTTGGCTCCAACTTCTATTTTACAGGACATTAAGATTATAGTGATGTTGTGCCTTTTGAAAGAAAAAGTTTTAAAAAGTTGTGTGACATATGAAATAAGGTTTTTTAAAATAAACCTTTTTATAGGGGTTTTAATAATAATTTTGTACCTAAAATAACAAGTAAATACGAAATTTACAAAATCACAATGTGTTCCTAGAGATTTTTTTTTGTAATATAGCACAAAATAGTCAACACAAAAAGTCATCCCTCAACCCGACTGGGAAAAAGGGGAAAAAAAGTTCCTAGTTTTAAAAAAAAAAAAAAAAACGGTGGTTTTTTCTTTTAAGGAATAGCTCCCTAAGAACAAGTTTGTCTTCATTGTTTTTTTTTTAATAGCTATTTAAAAGCAATTTTAAAATTTTTTTCCCCTTTTATGGTTTTTTTAGATGTGAGTGCCTAAAACCAAAACTTTATAGTCCTCTGGAGCGAGGGCTACGTATCATGTTTAAGGAAGGTAAAAATAAATATTACAGTTATTAATTTGCGGAGTAGCCAATCATTTTTATTTAAAAATTTCGACTGTAGCTTTTTGGGGACCTCTATGTGGACCATCCAGACATGCTTTGAGACGAAATAATCATACTGTATTGACGAACCCGAAAAGTTCCAAGTAAAACTTCCCAAATTTAATTTTAATATTTAGTAGCCTACTACTATTGAGTCCGAGGTTTGGCAGCATCGAAATCTCGTAAAAATGCAAAGTGCCTTTTACAAAAAAAAAATATATAAAAATTTTTCTTTTGAAAGAGTAAGGTTTTTTTGAATGACAAAAATAGGGGCTACGGTAGTATATTTTGTATGAACATTTGTTGTAAGACGGAAAGGAAAAAAGCTCTATTTATTTGTGGGGTCAAGTACCAGAAAAAACCTACACATTTCCTAAAGGAAATTAAATTAAAATTTTTTTTAAACTCCCATTAATTAAATTAATTATTTTTGAGGGAAAGCATTTTGAATTAATTACAAAAAAAAACTTCTCAGATAAGTTTTGTTATAATTTTTTTTTTTTGAATTTTTTTACAAACATCCTGAAACCCCAAAGATTCCACGAAAAAAGAAATAGTTTTTATGAATCACATCTTAAAAGCTATCATTTTAACCTCTTCAACACATATTATAGGTATATTTTTATTATAATTGTAGTTCATAAACTAAATTCATGTTTAAAATAAAGTCGATTGGTGATTTTAAACGGACACTACCCCATATGCCGCCATTCACAACACTTCAACCCACATGACACATACTGACAAAATTTTTGTGATTTCAGTATTCGTATTTTATGGGATTATACTTAAACTTATAATGTTTTAAAAGCGTTGTACAATCACGATATAACAAAAGAATTTTATATAAATGGGGTTTAAAACGTATTGCAGATCCTTTTGTTTTTACATTTTGGTGTTTAAAATCAATTGTCAGAAACTGAATACTAAAACTTGTCTACCATATTTTTTGTAGACAACTGGTACTTGGGGTAGTTTTGTGTGATCTTCTTGGGTTTTTGTCATAGTTAATCTAGTCTTTCTTTTTTTTTAAATACCCCTTGTTGGGGTTTATCTTTTTTTTTTAATTTTTTAGGTAATACCCCATTCTTTCATTACAAATCTTGGTTTTATGTGTCTTCTTTTTTTTCTGTTTTCTTTGTCTTTCTTGTTTAAAATCCTCTTGTTGTTTTCTTTCTTTTTTCTTCTTTAGTGAAAAAAAACCCTATTCTTGTCATTGAAAAATGGTTTTTTTATCTTCTTTGGGTTTTGTCATATCTAATTATCATTCTTTTGGTTAAAATCGCTTGGGGTTTAGGCTTTTTTCTTGTTTAATCTTCTTTAGTGTGAAATACCCTATTCTTGTCTTTGAAAGACCCGTGATTTATTGATCTTCTTTGGGTTTGTATAGTCCTTTAAATGTTTTTTTGTTTTTTTAAAAAAAAGCTCTTGTGTGATTTTAGTTATTCTTTTTTTAATCTTCTTCTATTTGTGAACACCCTATTTTGTCTTGAAAATAAATTTTGTAGTTTAGGTGTTCTTTGGTTTTTTTGTCAAGTCTAAACTAGCTTTCTTTTTTTTTAAAATACGCTCTTTTGGATTTAGTCTTTCTTGTTTAATCTTTTTTTTCCCTATTTTTGTTTTGTAATACCGTTAAAAATACTCTTTTCTTGTTGTCTAAACTATTTTTTCTTGTTAAAAAGCCTCTTTTGTGTTTAGTTATTTTGTTTTTTCTTTAGTTAAACCCCTTTTTTAAAACTTTTTGTTTATTTCTTTTTTTTTATATTAAATAGTCTATTTTTTTTGCGTTATTTTTAGTTTATTTTGTTTAATCTTCTTTAGTGTTTTAAAAACCCCATTCTTTTCTTGAAATACGTGTAGTTTGTGTGATTTCTTGGTTTTTTGTCATAGTTAAATAGTCTATTCTTTTTTAAAATCCTCTGGTGATTTAGTTATTCTTTTTTAATCTTCTTTAGGTGAACTACCCTATTCTTTCATGACAAGTACTTGTGTAGTTTTTGTGACTTCTTGGTTTTTGTCATGTTTTCGTCTATTTTTGTACTTGGGTTTTAGTGTATTTTTGTCTTCTTTTTAAAAAATTTTTTTTTGGTTTCTATCAAAAAATGTTTTGGTCTGTTCTTGTCATCAATAAATACACTTTTAAAAGCAGATTTTTTCATCAGGTAATAAACATTTTTAATTAAAGTACATTTTTTAATTATTTTCTTTTTCTCGGTTAAATCACCTGTCTAGGTCCAGGGTTTCTTTTACATTTTGCTTCCAAACTAAAAGAATAAAAAAAAACGCAAGAATTTCCCGTTTTTAAATTTATTGTTCAAATAATTTAATTAAATCGTGATAGGGAAATACCCGTTAGGTCCGGAAATTTTTTTTAACATTTCAGACGTCCACGTTACATAAAATGAATAAACGAACGCAATGAGTTATATCTTCTCACTTCAATGAAACAGTATTTCGGGGAACGGCGCCCACGCTCATCGTCGGACGTCGGGTGTGGGAGATGAAACGTGCGTCATTCCGGGAACTGTCGCTGCGCGGTTGCAGACGGGGACGTAGACGACATTCCCGGAATCAAGAGGTTTTTAGTCGGTATTCCGCCTTGTTTTCTGCAAATGCAAAGGTTGTTGGGAGTAAGTTGACTGAATGAACATTCCAATCGAGGTTGTAGACTTCGAATTAAACTGACGTTTTTGACATGAGTGCTGACAATCATATTTCAAAACCCCGATTGTAAATATTTATGAACCCAACCCGTTCAATAAAAGGGGGAGATGAGAATATTGGTGTATTCACAGTTGAGCAGTTTTAAATGCGGACAAATCCCCCATCCCCTTGTCAATTCTCATTTCCATCGTGTGGAACCAGAGTTCCTTGATGTCACCGAGACGACTAGGTCTATCCTATCACGTAAGATATATGATAAAAGTGATGCTTCACAAATTCTCGCATACCACACATTTTGAATTCCGAATATTGCTCCCACGCACACTCGGCGTCGCGGCGCAGGCGTCGTCGGCGTCGTCGTCGTCGACGTCGGGAGCGGAGCTCTAGCACATCAGCACACGATCAGCGGCGTCGGTGCTGATAGCGTAGAGCGTGTGCGGGCGGTGAACTTCGCGAGGTAAAGACATAAACAAACAACGTTGCTCCCGTTTGCGCGAACCGTATCTAGTTACGAACACGCACTAGCTGTGTAGAAACTAAAGGAATTGATCATTACAAGAAAAAGAACATCGTGGAATTTAAAAATAAACTTTTTATTAGAATATAAGTTTAAGTGATGGCGATGAAAAATTTCTAACATCTGTTTTTACTCGTTGTTAAATTCCATCTTATAAGCGTACGAAACGCGCAGAGATTTCGTTGTAAACTTGAGATTGAAAATCGTCTTTTCTTGCGTTTAAGAAAGTAAATTCATGGATACGATTTAGGGATGCATTTTGTGCGATATGATTTGGTTGATAACGATCTTCAAAACATAATGTCGGGATCGAGCAAGTTAAATATTTATTTGCAGTCGTAGTATCGAAGTTATAGCCGTTTTATGTGACGTCATAAACAATATATTACTCGTAAATCTTCAGTGGGTTGTAAATTATACTGCCCTGTTTGAAAAGGGGTTTGTTTTGAACCGTATTTACTATTGCATTGAGTTGAATACTAAAAAAGAACCGCACTGGGAAATTTACATTACACGACTCGCCTGAATACAAATTGATGGAAATTGCTTTTGAATGACAAGCACACCGAGAGCTATTGTCATTCAAGTTTCTCGACTCGTGTTTGCAAAATAATATAGACAGGTGATTTCCACGTGGACTGTTTTCGACTAGTCAATGTTGACATAGAGCTAATAAAGTGGACACGAATAAATACTGACGGACGGTTGAAGGACTTACAACCCAGATTACAACCCATGCGTTCACACGTTCGAGCTAATAAGCGGATAATTTACTTGACTAAACAACGCGGTTGTCTGGAATAGACGAGGGTGACACGAAGACGTGAAGCATTCAAGTGGTTGTGTAAAACACCTGTACACATAATATGTTGCGCGTATAGTGTGTGTAGTGTGTGACTTTTCTTGTTAGTGAAAACTCACGAAAATTGGTCTTGGATAAGCTAACGATATTGTGTAGATCATTCTGTGTACTCACGAATATTGGTAGTGTCTTGGATAAGCTACCGGTATTGTGTAGAACAGTTGTGTACGAATAGCTGTGCGTGTAGATTGTGTAACATTTTGTGTACTCACGAATATTGGTAGTGTCTTGGAAAAGCTACCAATATTGTGTTTGCCCATTTAAATATCGGCATTTTCAATCTATATATTGATATTATTTTTGCGCGTTTATTGGTTCAAACTAGATATATAAAACAATCAAAATTCATTTCTAGTCGTTCAGATTTGATCTGTGACCTATACGTCGGAATCGGTCAATCTAATTGATAGGTTAAGTGTGAACAATGGGCTGTGAACTAGGCAAGCTTGCTATGGTGCAGCGGGATGGGGACAAGGGAGGCAAGGGTCGTCGTGACGTCGCGGACGAGCCCCCAGCCCCCGCCCCTCCGGACCCCAGACTGCCCCTCACGGCCAAGCAGAAGTATCATATGCTGGCCTCATGGAAGGGGATATCCAGGGCCATGGAGCCGACAGGGGTCTACATGTTTCTCAAGTGAGTGTACCCAACAAGCTTAGTAATATCTTCCTTCGACTAAATAAAATATTATATATACATAAAATAGAATATAACACCCCAACTCCTGTTAATTAACAGGAACTGAACTGTCGTAATCTTTCACTGCATGTTGCGAGTAATTGTTGATTCTTGTATTGGGGATAAAATGGCTATTAGCAAACCATACTAAAGTCGTATTTGAGAAGTAATATATTTTACAGGTTATATCGCTTTGTTCGAATATTTGAAATCCTAATGTTTCGAGATGCGACTGTTTGTACAAAAGCAGACTGAAGACCTCAAATTTGAGATTGTTGTTGAGTACTTTTGATGTCGCAAATTACCCGCAAACTATAATATATTACTATTTATCAAATATTCCGGGCTGTGAAAGTATAAAAGAATGTGATATTGTTAAAATTAAAATTTATTTTTATTCTTCAAAAATGTGCTTATTTAACCTTAGTAAGGTAGGCTACTTGCCAGCTGTTGCGAAGCGAGTACCAACCTTGAAACACTTGTGACATTGTCGTCTTTCAAGTGTCATCTGGGGATATTTGTTGTTGAGGCACTGTCAGTGTCGTCATCTGGGGATTATTTGTTGTGGCACTCAGTGTCATCTGGGGTTTTGATTTGTTGTTGTGGCACTGTCAGTGTCACCTGGGGATATTTGTTGTGGCACTCAGTGTCATCTGGGGATATTTGTTGTTGTGGCACTGTCAGTGTCACCTGGGGATATTTGTTGTGGCACTCAGTGTCATCTGGGGATATTTGTTGTTGAACAACGTGCACTTGACAAGTACACGGTCGAAGCAGCTGTTCCTGGCCAAGACAGGCTACATCAGGGCTCTCCGTTAGCTAGGGGAAGTAGACTTCGCCCTTATTTACAAGCCAATCAGCGAGAAAGTTGTAAGTTGAGCTTTGATGGGGAAACCATAATTAAGCAAACAAAATACGGACCACTTTTCAAAGTAAAAGAAAATAACCAAGAAATATTACTTGCGTTGGCATTAAGGATATAGCTTAGTTAGAGAGGCAAGTTTACGTGACCATGTTGGTACAGTGTTTGAGGAAAGTAAAGTGGTGGTGGTGGTGGGGATAATCAAGGGCTATTTGATTTTATAGTACTCAACCTTCGCCCCCAGTGTTCGATTTCCGACGGAGAATCCGAGGGAAAATCTTCCTCTAGTATTGTTGATTGCTATTCGTATTCGTATACGGGATGTGTTCTCCAGCGACAAAGATATTTTTATTTCGTCCATAAACTGTTGTCACAATTTGTTGCGTGTAACTGTGATGGAAGAGAAAATAAAACTCTGCAAAATATATCCATACATCTTCGACCAAAAAACTGTACCACACCCCTACCTGCATTCTATTATTAACCTCAAGCGATGTAGGTAGCTACATGTTTTACAAACTGTTTCAAGAAACTACCTGTACAACCTGTATTAGAGCATTGACCGTTTTAAGCAATTCTATAAAAACGGGACAATAAATCGTCCCGGCTCGGGCTACAAATAGTCGGGACGACGGGAACAAGCATCTAAAATTGGGACTGTCCCGGCAAAAACGATGTAAGAATGAGACCCCTACACTTTGATGACTCTTTGGCACAGAATAAAATATTCCCTTTAATCATGGAAAGGGGTACAAAGAGAGAAACATGTTATTATTATGAAATTTGTTTTTCGTTTGTCTAATTTGAATTAGTTTAGTTTTAAAATATAGATTGCCCCATGCAGCTCCTTGCCACATGCATTGCATTCTCCGATATGTTAGTTACACGATATAGTGCTAAGAGAAGCACTATTTATCTATTGATCCACTAGCTAGGCGGTAATGAACCAACCTTCGAACGTGCTAAATGTCTCCCAACACCTGCTGAATCAGAATCCGTACATTGCTAGCGTTGTAGAGGAATGCCGGAGGGAAAATCATACAATATTTACGTCTGGAGCGCTCGGCGTATAAACACATGGGAATCGTTTGATAACTAAAGTGTATTTATCCTTGAGATACAAAGTGACCAGTGAGTTGGCGAGGCGGGGTGGGTCGCCCCGTCCATTGTCTGCGTGGTAGCTACCCCAATTCCGAAGGTGCTAAGCCTAACCCCACACGCTACTACCCTGACTAGAATTTAAAAACATTTACCAATTACCATGACTGACAGTCGAATTCGGGTTCATGTTTTTGTAACAAATAATACTGTGTGTTTACATGGACCTCAGTAATTGATATTCCATCCCTTAGCTCGGCTAGCGATACGCAGACAATGAACGGGAACGACCCTACCCGCCTCGCCACCAAAATGGTCACTTTGTATCTCAACGATAAATACACTTTAGAAAGCTCAGATATATTCGTAACAATAATAGGGGTTAAATAAGTCTATCGATTGTATGAAAACTTGTTTGATTTTTTTTAAAGTTGGTTCGCTGATTAGGGTTAAAATTTATTTTAAAATAATACTTTTTTCTGTATGAATTGCGTTGAAAGTCATCGGTCTATATTTAAATTTTTCATGATTTTTTCAAATAATTAGAAAAGTTCCTTTCAATCCTCATCATAACATAAGATTTGAAAATAGTTCTTTGTTTTGAAAATCAATTTAGTTCGATGGCTCAGCTTGGGAGCGACTAGCATTCAGTGTAGCACGTTGGCGCCAATTCGCCAAATTATCTCCAATAAAATAAAAATCAACCCTCCCCCCCTTCAACCCTCATTGATAAACCATTGCCACCGGCGGAAATTTCATCAATTTACATAGTATGCATCAATTATATCAATACGCAAAGTGCGCAACGCAAATACAGTGCAAGCTGTCGACTTTTCAGTTTTCAATAATCACTGTTTGTGTGCCCCCTCACCGCCCCCCCCCTTCCCACCCCTCACTTCATGATGAGCTGTCCCGGACACACATTGGGCGTTTTGAACATTGTTTTCGCATTAAACACCAACAAAGGAACTGAAATAACATGTTAAAGACATTTCATGTTTTTGTCACTTTCTGAAGTACTACGGTTTAATCCTGTCAAATAAGAATTTTTGGAGGAAAAAATTGCGATGTCGCTGAATTTTTGCAGAGACCTTCCTTAAATGATACTTATCAACATACTAAAACTCCCCTACAATCAGACTGGAGCTCCGGCCGCCATATTGGAAAATGGCGGCCAAAAGGTGTTTGTTATCGAATATCTCCAAATTGGTTTGAAATAGACAAAATATCTCAATAGCAAAAATATTCCCCATTCAATTCCCGACAAAACAGGTGTCTTCTATAGTTTTGGCAGGGGCAACGGTTACGTCACAAAATCATGGTTTATATGTTGCTTATTGGAGTACCAGCTTATTTCCAAATTTTCACGCCCAGCATCAAACAATGCCCGGTAAATCCGTAAGAAATCGATTTAAATACAAAAGGACTTTTGTACGGGGTTCATGAAAGCTTCCATTAGTATTTAAAAAATCAGTTCTGCGAAATCGGATTTTGCATTTACCCGGAATTTGGATTTTTCCATTGTTGGCATTTCCTAAAAAATGCCATATTTTACTGTCCATTATTAAGCACTAAATAGCATTTGAGGAAAAATTCTTTCTACGCACATTGAAATGACTTAAATAATGATCCGATTACAACCAAAGTTTAAATCCAATATGGCTGCTAATTCCTTATTCAATATGAATACTGTTTTCGTGCTGTTTTTACACTCTTTTTGTTACATAATTCACTTTGATGTTGTGGATATTAGGAATTAGCAGCCATATTGAATTTAAACTTT
The DNA here is from genome assembly GCA_024449915.1 of Sweltsa coloradensis. NCBI lineage: Eukaryota > Metazoa > Arthropoda > Insecta > Plecoptera > Chloroperlidae > Sweltsa > Sweltsa coloradensis. The sequence goes on from JAMZAV010006396.1 coordinate 23,821, forward strand.
GGTTGTAATCGGATCATTATTTGAGTCATTTCAATGTGTGTAGCAAGAATTTTTCCTCCAATGCTATTTAGTGCTTAATAATGGACAGTCAAAAGAGGCATTTTTGAGGAAATGCCAACAATGGAAAAAAACAAATTCCGGGTAAATGCAAAATTCGATTGCGCAGACCTGATTTTTTAAAATACTAATGTATGCTTTCATGAACCCCGTACAAAAGTCCTTTTGTATTTAAATCGATTTCTTACGGATTTACCGGGCATTGTTTGATGCTGGGCGTGAAAATTTGGAAATAAGCTGGTACTCCAATGAGCAACATTTAAACCACGAATTTGTGACGTAACCGTTGCCCCTGCCAAAACTATAGAAGACACCTGTTTTGTAGGGAATTAAATGGGGAATATTTTTGCCATTGAGATATTTTGTCTATCTCAAACCAATTTGGAGATATTCGATAACAAACACACTTTTGGCCGCCATTTTTCAATATGGCCGCCGAAGCTCCAGTCCGATTGAAGGGGAGTTTTAGTATGCTCATTAGTATTATATAAGGAAAGTCTCTGCAAAAATTCAGCGACATCGCAATTTTTTCCTCCAAACGTCAATATACGATCTTATTTGACAGGATTTTGCGAAAGCTCGAGTCTATTCTTTGTTGGTATATGGTTGGTATAGCCTATACGTTCTTGAGAGTGGATTAACAAACGTCGTCACCGTCAAGATTGTTTACACTTATAAAACAAGCGCTACCAATAATAGGGAGCGAAGCATACTGTTATTATCTCACTTTTGTTCCTGCGTTCAGCTTCACTTGACAGTGCTGGTGCTGTGTGTGTGTGTGTATTGGAGGTGCTGTGCATATAGAAAATGCCACCTTTGGGGTTTAGCCCGACCCCCGGTGTCATCACAAACAAATTCTGTATAATCCTTGTTGAAGGTCAAGGTCAACATGTTCGGTAATGTTCGGTTTTATTCGTGACTTATGCATGACGATATATGATCGCGATGGGATGACGAAATAATAAAAATTTACTTTTTGCAAGAAAAGGATTAGTAGCTAGGCGGATAAGGCTAACAATTAGGGGTTTTGTGGTAGAGGTCTGAATTTTGGATTGTATACTCAGATCAATATTCTAAGAAAATTGCCTCGAGGTGCCATGACAAAATTCGTCCGGTGTGAACGAACGAATAAGGGGGTGAAAAAATGGCATTTTTCAAAAATTCGAAAATTCAAATATCAAACTAAATTTAATCCTAAGATTACAAAATTAATACATATTGTAGATAAAAGTCCAAAATTTAATAAAAAAATATATATTACCATATATGTATATCTTACCAGATTTTGCACCCTTTGACTTTTATTCACAAATTTTCTCACTGTGCTGGGAGGATTAGCCTACCAGTCGTGGGTTTTGTGATAGGGCCGTGAATTTTCCCTAAAACACTCAGAAGAATGTTCTCTAAAAAATGGCTCGAGGTGCCCTCAAAAAAGTTGCTTGCTTATAGGAGAAAAAGGGGGTGTACTAAAAGGGGTTGATAAAACTAAAATAAATAAATCTGTATTCAAATATAATATTAAGGACGCCAAATTAACTTTTATTGTAGATTAAGATCTAAACTTTAATTAAAAAAATTAAAATTTTACCATATATGTAAATCTGATCAGATTATGCGCCCTTCGACCACTTTTCATAAATTTACTCAATATTAACGAAAGTGTATCGTGTGACCACTTGTTTTGTCCCAAATTGTTCCAATATTACGAATTAGGACGAAAAGAACATTTTGTCATGCCTTGGGTACATTTTCACACAATGGACTTTGACCCATTTTCACACATTTACTCAATAATAACGAAAGTGAATCGTGTGACCACTCGTTTAATCCCAAATTATGTCAATAATACGAAAAAGGACGACTTTTTTAAAACACCTTGGGCACATGTTTTTTAGGCTACAATCACATTTTCAAATACAAATGTTTACACAACGCGCACAAGGCAACATACTCGTAAATAATTTGTCAAATTTAGGGCTGCTCTATAATAGCCCGGCAATAGCTTCCCGTTACCGTTACAGTTACCAGGCAATGTTAAATCATAACCAATATTCCTGTTACCATTGCAGGGCCTCGTTCCCGGGCTATTGTGAATAGTCCTTGTGTAAATAACTCAATACAAATCTAAATGAAAATTAAATTCGGAAAGTGTTATGGAACAAATCTACGACTACCCGTGCGCTAATAAAATAAATATACTGTTCCTATTTGTATAACATCAATAAATATAACTAATTACCAATTCACTGATCTTTTATTCAAAACAGACTTATAACAAGAAAACAGTATGAAGACCATATAAACGGGAGGATCGATTGACCAAAAAAGGCTCATCCATCAACGTGGCTATATTATTATAGCGTCAGCAAAGCGGCCAGTATTCACAGTACATGATTCACACATCATGAATGTACTATTTTGATCCAATAGGTGTGTTGACACTCGACTACAAAACCACCAAATTGTTAGGTTACTCTAAATAGGCTATTTGACGCTTATTGTTAGAAAATGGATCAGAGTCCATTGAGTAAAAATGTGCCCAAGGTGTTTAAAAAAAATCGTCCTAATTCGTATTATTGACATAATTTGGGATTAAACGAGTGGTCACACGATACACTTTCGTTAATATTGAGTAAATTTGTAAAAAAGGGGTCAAAGTCCATCGCGCGAAAATGTACCCAGGGTGTTAAAAACTTATTTTCGTCCTAATTCGTATTATTGGCATAATTTGGGACAAAACGAGTGGTCACACTATACGCGTTTCCAAGTAAAGATAGATGGCAGCACTAAAACGCAACATGTCCGACCGATCAGTGATAGAGGCGAGCTGCTTACGGCGGGCGCTGTATATTCAGTTGGCTTCAACTTGATTTTTGTTACATTTCTGATCATTTGCGAAAACATTGTTGATTATGTCACATCGTCCGCGTATTTTATTAGTAAAATTCGTAAGTTTTGGGGATCGGCTTTGTTAATAACGGGAATTTAATGGCATTTTAAATTACAACAAATAATTGAGATTATTTGATGATATGAGCTAGAAAAGAACAAACACGTTAAACTATTAAATACAGAAACAAGTGTATAAAAAAATGTTGAATGATGAAGATCGATGATATTTTGCCAAGAAAATGTTGCCCAATACTAATAATTTCAATAATTTACTTGATATCCAAAATCAAAAGAGATTCTAGCAAATTATAGCCCTACACTTGTTTTGCACTTTTTCTACTTCGTTTTACAATGTAAACGAAATCGGAGTAGGTTTATATATATTTATCTAGTATACACTTAGGACTTCCGGTTTTTTAAATATACATTTTATGAAAAGGAGGCCTATTGAATAGCTGATGGTCTATTTTTATTATTGTTTTGTATGTCAGTAATGGCATGACGCGTCATTCTGCAGACAGTTTTTTAATCTTGTAGGTCATATCATTATACTTATTCTATAGTTATAATATAAATCGTATTTATTATGATATTATGTAAAATATTATGTATTAAATATTGGTAATGAACAATGACGGTAAATGGTATATGTAGGCCTACATTAATTATATAAGTTAGAAAAGGAGTTGGGACTTGTGCATAAGCGCTAATACAATTAATATTATATTTGTTATTGTTTTGTTATTGTTATTATGAGTATGACTTTATTTATATTAAATTATCATAACAAAAACGAAAGAAGTATATCTCAATTAAAAGTGCCATAAGAAGCGAGCGATACTGTATGTGTGTGTTTACTATGAGTTGTGAACATTCTTGACTGTTTGAATTTGATTTAGTATTTATATCGTACCCTGTTAGCTTATATTTGGTATATAGCCTATAAATACCAATGATTTATTATGATATTATAACTAGAGCATGGATATGGATACAAATGCCATCCTTGGTGTCTCATGGGTGCATTGGGCGCAGGTCTGAATATAGTAATATTATTCTGGTAAACATGGTCTCGAATCCCGCATATTGGAGAGCGATTTTATTATTTTGGTGCACCCCCATGCTTTTGATAATCATCAATTAACAACATTTTGGGAAAGCAACGACAATGTACCTGTGATTGTACATATTTATAAGTGACAAACACAGAATGACATGTATTCTTCAGGTAAGCACATAGCGCGCTCCTCCGACTATCACTGATCGGACAGTTGCATTTTTCGCCACCAGGTAGCAACCCCTTTGCTTGGAAACGCGTATACACTTTCGTTAATCTTGAGTAAATGTGTGACAAAACAAGTGGTCACACGATACACTTTCGTTAATAGTGAGAAAATTTATGATAAGTGGTCAAAGGGCGCATAATCTGATCAGATTTACATATATGGTGAAATTTTAATTTTTTAAATTAAACTTTAGATCTAAATCTACAATAAATGTTAATTTGGCGTCCTTTATATTATATTTGAATACAGATTTATTTATTTTAGTTTTATCAACCCCTTTTAGTACACCCCCTTTTTCTCCTATAAGCAAGCAACTTTTTTGAGGGCACCTCGAGCCATTTTTTAGAGAACATTCTTCTGAGTGTTTTAGGGAAAATTCACGGCCAAATCACAAAACCCACGACTGGTAGGCCAATCCTCCCAGCACAGTGAGAAAATTTGTGAATAAAAGTCAAAGGGTGCAAAATCTGGTTAGATATACATATATGGTAATATATATTTTTTTTTATTCAATTTTGGACTTTTATCTACAATATGTATTAATTTTGTAATCTTAGGATTAAATTTAGTTTGATATTTGAATTTTCGAATTTTTTAAAAATGCCATTATTTCAACCCCTTCCACCCCCTTAACCGGACGAATTTTGTCATGGCACCTCGAGGCAATTTTCTTAAAATATTGTTCTGAGTATACAGTCCAAAATTCAGACCTCTACCACAAAACCCCTAATTGTTCTTGTATTGTCCTTTAATCCGCTTGACTATAGGAAAATCTGTGCGTTTTAAAGCATCACAATGTCCAACTTTTATCTACTAAAATCCTGTTTTTAATCCAAAAGTTTTCTATTTCAAGGTAATTTTGGTGAAAATCAGTGCGTTTTAAAGCATCACAATAACCAACTTTGTTTCTACTAAAATCCTCTTTTGGTCAGATGGTAATTTCTAGTTATTCTATATTCTCTTTTACACTTTTTTTTGGGCAAAAGGGGGGGGGGTCCCCCCTCCCCTCCTTGGATACGCCACTGAAATCTACACGATAAATTTAATTTAAAATAACGTTGTCGTCGGTGCCACTCACTCACTATTCACTATTCAGTATAGCACATCGTGGGCGAGTCCCCTTGAATCACATCATACCACATTTCTTGTTTTCTAAACCCCCATTCTTAAACACGGCCTTACGTTCTCATGCTATTACCACTCAAGCTCTTCTTCAATCTTCACTTCATCACAATCTTCAGTCCAGGCTAAGTGCCCTCGCTACACATAATCTCCTTGTAAGCCTCTACTAATATACACAGTAAACATTCTGTACCATTCTACTTAATCGAAACACTTTCACGCAGCTCATGAACACATTACTAGACACTATCACAATACAAATATTAATTACGGCATTGGCTCATTTAAAGTTTTTTGTGTTTACCAAGACTATGTTTTTTAAGGCACTATCACAATCCGATTTTTAATAATGGCATTAATTGCTATTTATTTACTGACCGTGCACCTTGCACCTTGCATAGGGTACCATTAAAAAGTATTTTTTGTATTTTCCAAGACTATGCTTTAAATTAATTTTCTGGATGCAGAATGTCAATGCTATCTTTGCTACCAAATTCTACATCTTAAATTCCACACAATTTTTGAGTATGGTACTGGTGTGTGATAGTATGGACTGGTGACAATAATTTTGGAAATAACTATTTAATGTGCAAATGTTTGATTTTGTATTAGCAGATTTCTAAAAGTTTATTTTGGTTTGTGTTAGGTATGTATTTGAGTTGAGATGAATGTTTTAATTTGGTTCATATCGGTTTATTATAGTTTTAAAATGTTTGTTTAGATGTGTGCTGTTCACCTTACCATTCCAGACCCTTACCAGTGGCGTCGGAACAGGGGGGGCAAGGGGGGCATTGCCCCCCCTAACTGTCATGCCATGGGGGCATAGGGGGGCAGATTTTAGAGTTGAAAATCAAGATTTCTACTCTACTTTTTGGGAAAGCAACGTCGGATGATCCTAACTATTCATTTCCAGGAAGAAACAACCCAACAATAGCAGGAATGTTAGGTTGGCTGACGTACCCCATGCCTGAAACATCTACAATCCGACTATCTTTATAACCAGCCACCCGTCTTGTAATGTGTGTTGGTCACTTACTTCAGTGAGAGTGGACACGTGACTCAGACTCACGTCTAATCCAAACATCCCTTTGAATGATTTCCTATGTAGAGTTATTGGCAGACGCAAGTTGGGATTTGGTTCGCTCGTGTCGCACGTTATGCGTTCTGTCATCTTTGGAGTGGTGTAGTAACTTTGTCTTTAAATATAGCGAAGTGGAAAGTGGGAAGATTGGTAAAGTAAAGTAACGTGTAAGTATGTGTGTAGTGTTTCGTGTTTAAAAATTGATATCGTAATTTAAAATATGAAACGTACTATACAGCCTTCAGTATTTGAAGAAGGTAAAACAAAAATATGTTTGTCTGTATGCTTCGTCATTACATAAAAAATAATGTTGTAATTTATTAAAGTGGTCCATTGCACGTTAATTTTGTGAGTTTTTAGATCGCAGATAGTTGATGTAAAACATTGTTTACAGAGTCCGAATGCAGTTAAAACATGACGAAATAACTGTAGTATAGTGAAAATGTTTTCGCTTTTGGCAAAAAGGGCCTCCGGCAACCCCTGCAACGGTATCCTACAAAATCTGCTAATCGGTTTGCCCCCCCCCAACTTTCAAAACGTTCCGACGCGCCTGACCCTTACCATACGTCAGCATCCGATCATCGCCATCTAAAACAAATATGACGTTGGTTTTTACGTTGGTAATTTTGTACGCATTTGTTACTACGAAAGTAATGAATTTGTTTGGGCCATCAAATTCCAACTCGCAACCTTCTCGTGGTTTGGCCCGTGATTAGGGGAGTTTTTCTCTCTGAAACTAATGGCGAGCTCTGGGTCGTCGTCGGGGAACTTTCCCCTTCCTTTTGACTACCTCCCCGACGGCGACGACAATGACAACACGGACGGATGATGACACAGACGGAGACGACCACGACGTGGGGGAACCCCTGCCCTCCCCATACGCTTGTGGCTGGTTCTGACCAGCACAGGCCTGTCCACCCCTTCCCCCCGCGTCACCCCTTACGTCCCTCCATGTCGTCTTGATTAGCCAAATTGCATAAATATGAGACGTTAAAAGTTTTAGTAGGGGCCTACGCGTTTGACAATGGAGCAATGTTAAAATAACTTTTAATATTGCAAAAGATATTGGCTCAAGCTCATCCGACCGTCGTGAGTTTTGTCTTATATACCGTTATACATTTTACCTTACTGCGTAAAATTGATTTTCCGTCACAGGTTTCGTTGCACGAAGTTTTTCGCCCGCTCCGCGCAGGAAAGTCGCAAGAACACGGACAGAAAGTCGAACGTGTTCAAGTCTGCGCCGCAACATACAACACAATAGCTGAACACCACGAGCTGTTACACCACTCAAAACTAAACAAGCGCGCTTCATTCCAGTGTGAGTCAAGCTGGACAGAATGGTCAGTTGCTTTTGGATGCGCGAAGCGAAGACTTCAATATCACTAACCTGAGAAAAATAGCTCGTTTCCACCCCTTTTTCCGTTTGTTCGCTCTACCGGCAAACAGCATATGCGATCTTGATAAAAATTGGAGGCGACATTCGAAATCTCTGAGCTTAGATCTGCCACGTTGGGTACAATCGAAGACATATTGCTCATGAACATCGTACGTTTCCGATTTTTCGATTTTTATTGCGATATTTTCGTGATATTTGGCCCGCGACGGACAAACGGCTACTCCAATCTTGATGAAAATTTATGGAAACATTTAAAATCACTGAACTTAGACATGTTGTGATTTTAGGAACAATCAAAAAATATTTCTCATAAAAATCGTACTTTTAAGGCAAAGATAATCAACCATTAAAGCTCATCCATCAACGCGACTGGAAAAAGCGTTAGCGAAGCGGCCTAGTTTCTTAAGAATGCAGTAAAGACGTCTGAAACAGTGAGTAGAATGTAAGAGGGGCTTAATAAAAGAGCGGACTATTTTTTTGAAATTTTTCTGACGGGACATAACCACAGAATCAACAATTATATTCAAATTACTGGAATCAGTTGTTCAAGATCAAAATTGAATTTATTGCAGCGGTTTTTTGCATATTGTTTTCTGCACTCATTTATCTACAACCTAAATATAAGGATAATTGGGTTTTTATGGTTTCAGGCGTTGCAAGATTTTTTCCGTTAAACGGTACAAAATTTGAAATTGTACCGGCAGGAGAAAAAAATTGTGCAACGCAACAAACCATATAAAACCAAAAATCCTTTTATTAAGGTTGTAGATGAAGGAGTGTAGAAATAATATACAAAAATCCGCCGCTCAAAATTCAATTTTGAACTTGAGCAACTGATTCCAGTAATTTGAATATAATTGTTGTTTCTGAGGTTATGTCCCGTCAAAAAAAATTCAAAAAAATAATACGCTCTTTTATTAAGCCCTTCTTACATTCTACTTACTTTTCAGAGGTATTTACTGAGTCCTTCAAATCCATATTTGGGTCTAGGGATTCCCCTTAAGCGAAATTACATAAGTCATTACCGACGGTCAGTTTAAAGTGGTGTTCTCCAGAATTTGTCCTGAATGATTGAAAATGAGTTTCTTTGGTAATATTTTATGGATATATTTAAGCGAGCGAAGCGAGCGTTTCCATTTGACTCTGCCGGAAAAATTAGTCACTGGTTTTGTTTTTTGTTTTGTTTTTTGTTTGTTTGTATGTCTCGCCATAACGTTCGAACGGAGGCTCAGATCGAGTTGAAATTTTGACCATCCGCAAGCTTCGTTCTCGATTGAATGCCATTAGTTTTGTGGCAAAATCGTTCAAAAAGTTGAAAAGTTACATTAAAGTTAATCGAAAGTTTTTTTTTCAAACTAAACGGCGACAAAATCTGAGATGGCCAAATCATTTAGAATGTCCGTCCGGTCACGAATATGTTAATTTTATTTTGATCCGATAAGTAGTGTAGATGGAAATTACATTATAACAAAAGTAACGTTGCCATGGCAACGAAAAGACGCGCCAAGTTTCTAATGCACTCCCTAGTAAAAATATTTGGTTGCCAAATGGTTGCCAAGTGGTCACCAACAGGTCACCAACTAGTTCACCAACTGATGCCAAGTGATCGCCAAGTGATCACCAACAGCAGCCAAATGGTCGCCAACAGGTCGTTTTTGTGTCAAAATACTGCTTTTGAAATTTCGGCCCTTTTTTTTTTTTTTTTTTGGTGACCCTTGGTAATCACTTGGTAACCTGTTGGCAATCAAAAATAAGCCTTGGTGATCTGTTGGTGACCGCTTGGCGACCGTTTGGCATACAAATATTTCTACCAGGGCTGCAGTCTATTATTTGTCAACAAAGAGTTTAAATAGTTTTCCCAAGGAGTCAAGGTCCTCTAGATGGCGGTGGATTTTTTAAAGTAAAGATTTACACACGGGTTTACCCAAATACATTGGCAAAAAACTTATATTAAAAGCTTTATTTCTATGGATTCTGGCTAACTTTTCAACTTTTTCTTTCAAAAGGTACTACTTTCACCATAATCTTAATGTCCATGTATAATATAAAACGTTGTAGCCCCACCCGTTTTGGTCAGAATTGTCCCAAATGACACGAAAATATCACACTAAAAATCAAAAAAAATAATAAAAGTACGATATTCATAAGAAATAATTCTTCAATTGTACCCAAAAACAATACACCTCTAAATTCAAGATTTCGAAGGTCCTGTTAAATTTTCATCAAGATCGGATATGCCGTTTGCCCGGTAGATAGTTAACAAACAGACAGAAAAAAAAAAAAAAAAAAACAAAAAAAAAACAAAAACAACAAAAAAAAAAAACACCGAGCTAAATTTTTTGGGGGGTCAGTGAAATTGAAGTCTTCGCTTCGCTCATCCAATTAAAACTCCCTCCCTTATGAATGATGAATGGTAGATGGTAAACGTGGTAGACTTTGATTAAACCATTAATTTACTATAACACAAGCCATTAAGGGGTATTTTAAATAACTTATAGGTAGAGCTGTGAAAAAATAGCATTTATATTCTGAATATTTAGAATTAATTTTTCCAAATTTAGCATTTTGTAGCATTAATTTTCTTCTTTCCACCAAAACCCCAAATGTGGGAGTTTCTTGTATTTTTTAATGAGGAATGAATTCAAATTATGCTTTATAGGAACATTTCAATTCAATGTAGTCATTTTTAAACTTTAGAATACAATGCTAAACCAATTCTCAATTGGTATAGGTATTAGGTAAACCTTATTTTCAGTAAATTTAGCATTTTGTAGCGTTTTTAAGAATTTTATACTCACTGATTTAGCATCATAACTTTAAAACGCTAAATTTTCATGCCTCTACTTATAGGACAACTTGTCGATCTACAATGACAACTTAAAACCAATGACTTAAATTTGCTTCAGTGTGAAGCAAAAATGCTAGAATATAATGCCGTGCTGCACCCTGGGTCTACTTACTAATAATTCTCCACTGTCGAACGACAACTTGTCGCATGAGCTACTAAAATTACCCCCTCCCCGGCTTCTGTTCATGTTTAAATACAATTTTGTTTTTTTTAATTTTATAACTTGTTTTCCAAAATTGTGTTTTTTTTTTTCTAAAAAAAGGATAGCTTCTCTGTTTATTCTTAATTTTTAAGGTTGGCTTATTTTTATTATATATTTCTCTTTGATTATATAGAGTGGGGTTGAATTTTGTTGAAAGCTTTTAATGGTAGCCGGCCGCATGAGTATTATAATTTTCATTCATCCTCTAAATTAGATTGGCACATTGAACTTTGTGAGGCAACATCGCGTAAATGTCAAAACACTTTAGAGGCCGCTGAGAGTCGATATCCCCATACAGTGTTTTATGACATTGAGCAGCACTCGACATCGAGATAAGCGAACATACAACACACTATGCGTTAAAACACACTCAAGCGGATTAAAAGTATGGATCGACAACAATACGATATCGATATGTCAGAGTTCTTCAACGAGATTTGAATTTTAGAAATACGAAATTCAAAGCAAATCTTTTTTGAATGTAACGTTTGTATTAGCATGAAAGCGACAATTATTCTTAATATTTTTTTCTTACCAAAATTATTTTCATAACAAATCACATATTATCACTGTATCACTGTATGAAAACGAAAAACATCGTCCTAATTTTTTTAAACCCTCTGGCTGGACACAACTTGATTATAGATGGATACAATATTTATGACAAAAACATATTTCAAACAATACTTTTAATTTAAACCACAGCAACAGGGTTGTTAAAACAATAATTTAATTAATTGGGAAGCGAAGTTTACTTTTTTGTCCATCCTTCCGTCAGTGCGTGTGTCAAACTCATGCCAAGCGATAATTAAAAACAAAAAAACAAAAAAAAAACAAAAAAAACATGCCCGCTGATTGAAATCCGATTGTTTGTTGACATTACCCATTGGGGTCAGGGGGCGGGCTAGCTTCATCCAATAGTAGGATTATAATACTCGGCACTCCACCAGAGGGTTAGTATTTCAACAAGTTATATTGTTTTATTTTTCTTTCATAGACGTAATTAGCTCCCCATTCGGCCCCA
>JAMZAV010006397.1:0-32119 GCA_024449915.1 Sweltsa coloradensis
ACACGTCCACTAGATTTGGCCCCAGGGGAGACTCGGGGTTCGAATCCCGGTTGGGGCGGACTTTTTTAATTTCTGAATTTTTAGTAATAGTATTATTACATCTTGACGACATTGAGTGCCAGCAATAATTGAAAACGACACAATATTAATGTTTTAGATGAGCAGGTTCCCATATGGGCATAATTATGCATTTATATTATTATTAAGTATGAAAAGTAAAAGATTTATACATTTATGTGTATTTGGGGTCTACCCACGCAGCTACACAGTTACTGATAAGTAATGAAAACTATTGGTGTTAGTTCTCCCAAAACCAATTCTTTATCAACATTCACCTATAAATAAATTGTCACAATAAAATAAATGCATATTAAAACGTGCTTTTGCAATGCCTACATGTTTTAAATTGCAACATTTTCGAGTCGAATGAGACGTTAACATACCCCAATCAATCGACTATTGCTAATTTTCGCTTTAAATCATGATTTATTTTTATCCCCCCCCCACACCCACCACCACATTTGGGAATTAAGGGTTCACCTCGAGCAAAGTACAGCCCGCTTTGCAACGTGTGCGACCGAACAAAAACATCGTGCGGGCGTTAGGAGACAGGGCCCTAAGAAGATTTTTAGTCTTCTAAAGCCCGGACCGGGTTTGTCTTCTTAGCCCGCTTCGCAACGTGTAGCACATCCGTCGGTCACAGGGGCTTAGAAGCCAAAAAGGTCCAGGGGCTTAGGAGACAGGGGCTTAGAAGCCGACCACCGGCGCGCGCGTTTGAATGCGATCACCTGGAAGTGACTACGCCAAAATGAAATATTTGCTGCTCCCAAATGCGCCCTTTCTTTTTGCAACAGAAGAATAAATTATTGTGGATCAATTTATACATGTTCCATCGGGTTTGTTACTTTCGTACAAAGATATTTTTCGGCTGAGTTATTTTTTCGATGTGTTTTGTTGGGAAGGGGGGGGGGGGAGGGGCCCTAGAAATATGTAACTGGTGACGAAGGCTGCCTATGATCGACGTACTTACCTCCTCATCTCATCTAGTTGTCCAGTGTCGTCCACTGTAATCGGAGGCTTTGTATTCACGTATGAGACAGGTGGCGCCACACTTCACTTCAACTTCAATAAGCTGAAACTAACGTATACCCTGATAGAGCAGATGGAGGGTTCGAGAGCCTCGAAATCTGCTCGGCAGTCTGTTTAGTGGAGGAACTATATGACTTTCAAGGATCCCTCTTGGATGGGACGTAAAGCCGTTTGCCCCCTTGGTACTTTTCGAAAGGATAGGGCTACGTGCCGTACCGGTTTCCTCTCCTCCGTTCTGTTCATACTTCATCCCCATCTACACCATCATCGTCTCAATAGCAAAGTGCATTTATATGAAACGTTTAAAATCAGAAAGTAACTTTCTCGATTTTTTTAGTCGGGAAACACCCCATCAAGAAATAAATAACACTTACCTCCTGCCGTCATGTATATCATACAATATATCAAATAAAGGCGTTGATATAATATGTTATTTAATATCTGGATGTTTAAACACTCAAACGGGTTTTTATTAATTATTTTATGGACATCCAATTGTTATATTGGTGGGTTAAGTGTTTTTAAAAATTATTCAATTTTTTATTTTATCTTTTAATTTTAAACTTTTGGATAATTGTATGTTCCTGCGCAATTGTTAGTGTGGTTTTGGTAAATAAAATAAACTAAATTTAGGAAAAAAAAATTAAAAAAATTTATGATTGTATTATCTTCAAGTGTATGAAAGGGCGGGCGCCTAACACTTATTTCCATTCACCCACTATTTTTCCTTTGCAGTTCGGTTTTTGATTCCGTAGGGGAAAGGGGGAACCCTTTTTCAATTCTTGTTTTAAAACCGTGGCTGGATTGGGGATTTGCTCGGCACCCGTTTTTCTTTCTTTCAAATCCCTTTATACAAAAACTTTTCCCCCCGGTCTTTTAAAGGGGAACAGGGTACTTTTCTTTTTGTTTTAAAAAAAATTTTTTTAAAAAAAAAAAGGGGAAAAAAAAAAAAAAAGAAAAAAAAGAAAAAAAAAAAAAAAAAAAAAAAAAAAAAAAAAAAAAAAAAAAAAAAAAAAAAAAAAAAAAAAAAAAAAAAAAAAAATTAAAAAAAAGGGTTTTTTTTTTTTTTTTTTTTTAATTTTTTTTTTTTTTTTTTTTTTTTTTTTTTTTTGGGTGGTTTAAAATTTTACTTTTTTGGGGAATGGCAATTGTTTGTTGGGGGGTTTGGTATGGGGGGAAAAAAAGGCCAAATAAATTTTTTATAAATTTTATTTTTACAAAAAAAAAATCCGGGAAAAAATTTTTAAAAATTTTTTTTGGTATAAATTACCAAAATTTATCAATATAAATTTTGAAAATTTTGGAAAAAAATTTTTCGAAAAAAAAAAATTTAAATAATTTTAAAAAAAAAAATAAAATTTTTACAAGAGAAGCTAGAATAGTACCCAAAGGGGGGGTTTTCTCTCTGTGGAGTGTTATATTGTTGCAAGTGCAGACCTGTGTCCCTTTTCTCAAAGGGGCTGCGAGTATAAAAAAATGGACTCAACATCAATGTACGCCCCCCCCCCGCAATCACAACCCCCCCAACTACTACAAATAAACCCCGTTTTTTTTAAGAAGTAAAACAGACAGTAAAATTTAAACTACGGGGTTTACGTTTTTTCCCTACCAACATGTTTTCCCGAAGTGTATGTACATACATAAATCGTAAGCCGCATCTAGCTTTTATTCACGAATTTGTTAAATACTCTAAGTAAGAAAATTTAAAGGTTGTTAATTTTAAAGGATTGCACTGTTTTGCTTTTGTCTACCATAAAAAAAACACAAAAAAAATATTGTAAAAAAAAAAAGATTTTTTGGAATAATTTAGTTAGTTTCGGAAAACAATTGGGGTTTTTGGGAGCTGTATGAGGAAGAAATAGGGGTTAACAACAATTGTACAATTTTATACGCACAGTTTGCTTTTATACAAAAATTTCAATTATCAAGTTAGTAGTCTCATTTTACTATGAAAGCAGTACGTTTGTATTGTATGACTATCGCAATGCACTCAATTTTTAGTACATTTTTAAAATTTAAATTTCTGTAGGCATTCAAGAAAGAAAAATTCTAATTAAAATTTAAAGTTCAATCATTTAATTCTTTAAATTCAGCTGTAATAATTTAATAAAAATGCAGTCCAAACAAAAACAAGGCCAGTTATTTCGTATGTTTTTACAAGAAGATTAAACATTTTTTGTGAACACTCAACAAAAACAGTATCCAACACAGTAAAGACTGGTCCCCCGGTCCTCGAGGCAAATCAGTGAATTTGAAGTAGATTTCACAAGTTTACTGCATGCGAGTGTAGATTTGTTTTTCGTGTTTTTCAAAACAAAAGCAACATTTGCAATTTTGTACTGGCGTGTCAGGTAGGAATGAGTACAAAAGATCTACTTGTTTTAAGTACAAATCGTACCTAAGACTTAACAATTTATTTTTGAAAAGTTTCAAGTTCAATCACTATTCACTTTTCAATTTGTTTTGTACTTATATCGGTTTAGTAAACACTCGATACTAAAAAATTCTTAGATGCCAAAAAGGGGTAGTAATCAGACGTAATTGATTAGTTTTTGACTGCCACATCAGCTGGGAACACTCCAAAAAACGTGACCCCTTTGGGTATGCCAGGAAACACCCCGTGACGAACCCCCGACTTTGAAATTGGGGAAAACTCTCATCCTTTCCCGAAAATGTAATTAAATTTTTTTTTTAAAAGAGAAAAAGAGAAAGTGTTAAAGGTTTTTTTACATTAGGTTCTCACTCAAGGGGATTTTGGTGTAGCACTTGACTAGATAAGACAGTCCATAGAATTGAAATTAAAAATTTGGTTTTCCCTATCTGGATAAAACATTTCAAAATATAGCATCATCTTCTAGGGAATAAGCCAAACCCCTTATGGTAGGGAAAACGTAAGTTTTAAATGTCGTAGATACAAAAACAGTTTTGTGAACTAATACATGTTATGGCACTTGCAAGATGTTCATGGTAAGACACCTGGGGGGGTCACCCCGGGGTTTAAACTGACGTCTACTCACTCATCAGCGGGCTTCCTTACGAAAAAGTATTTTGTCCTACTACTGATGACGTACAACTTCCGAACATGATGGTGCAGTTACTCCACTAGGCTGCTGATCTACTGTTGTGCTGGTGGTCTACAACTCGTTGTGCTGCTTCTCCGCTAGGCTGTTTGTCTACAACTTTCTCAGATCTTGTTGTGCTGTTCCTCCACTAGGCTGCTGATCTACAGCTTGCTTAGCTCATGTTGTGCTGTTACTCCACAAAGCCTTCTGATCTACAGTTTTCTTAGATCATGTAGTACGTTCATTCGATTACGTTGCTGACATACTGATCACACAAGTCATGTATTGCTCTAACTCCGCTAGGATGCTGATCTTTAGTTTGCTCAGCTCACGTAGTGAGGGCGTTCCAGAAGGTCGATGGTCACCCTCTCTGTAGCTCGTGTAGTGCGGTAACTCCGCTTCGACGCAATCTACCGTTTGTTCAGCTCGCCCATGTACTGCGCTAGCTCTGCTTGGCTGAACTCCATGTCGTCCAGGTCTTGTAGACTGGAGTTACTGATGGATCCAGACTCTGCGTCTTCTGCCTGTAACACAGACCACACTATGGCACCAACCCACTTAGCATGGCGCTGAAAAGACAGTGATGTATCCATGCCTCAAAGGGGATCGCTTAAGCGTAACATCAAATCATCAGTAATATAGCAAGACGCTTTCTAATCTTGATCGCAAAATTTAATACAAAGTGTCCATACTTGGAAGAAAGTGACCATGCACAAGCAAATGTCTCTAATGCCATCTTTATAGGAACTACTGACGTCGTCACTCCAACTCCCGAAGGTTATCTCTCACTACCAAAAGTGAGGTGGCTGCAAACCTTCCCGTCCATGTTGGCCTGCAGTAACAAGACGCCCCGTGGGTACTCATCAATTATGCCGCGACTAACACAGAAGCAGTGTTATAAAACCGTCAAGACGGGAACGCGAACATCAATCAACAACAAATTACACGACGGACGACGTACGGATTTCTAAGAATGAATTCTCAGTGATCAATGATCATACCAAATTAAGTGCACTTGAGAGTGTTTCACTTCTTATATCCGGCTGGCGCGAGGCCTGACAGTAACATACCCTCCCTCCTGCTCTTGCTCAGTGCTCACCTTGCCTTCCTCCTGGCGCGAGCTACGACAGACACCCGTCCAGCCCTTCCAGGCTTAGCGACCAATGGACGTCGTCATTGTTGCCTGGCTGGACTCAGACCCTCCGCGCTGCTAGCAAGCTTCAGTGGTACCTACGCCCAGTGGTGGGTGGTGAGACAATCCCTCCTGTAGCGTAAAGCGAGGTCAGAGCACCTAGCGACAAGGTTTGTAGGTTAGGTCGCGCACACAATGGTTAAATGGCAAGCGAGGTTAGCGTCAGAGCACCAAGCGACAAGGGTTGTAACTGTAGGTTATGTCGCGCACACATGGACATGTAATGCTTAAATTTTACATATTCATTTCATATGCACAACATTCCAGCATACACCATTTATAGAACAATTATATTAATTTTACTATCAACAACTCTAAACACTGTCTCTAGATGACTACCTCAAAAGCTGACTACAATGAGCCCACATGCAAACTCAAGACCATTTTCCCCATTGGAGCTACTTCAAAATAAGAAGGTAGTGCACTATTTCTTATCCAAGTACAATGTGCGAAAATGCACTGTTCTCAGCTTGCAAAGATTAAAGTTCTTCATTTGACTGTTGTGGTACCCATGAATCATCAATATCAATAAATTTCCTAATCTGAATGACTATGGGTTGACGAGACAGTGCATCTGAATCCTATGGTTCTTCAAATTAGGGCGACGTTGAATCTCGAAGTCAAACTCTTCGAATTGCTCCAGACATCTAGCCACTTGTCCGTCTGATCTTTTCAAGATCGAAGCCACCGAAGTGCGTTGTGATCTCTTCTTGCTAAAAACCGCTTGCCGTAGAGATAATGTCGGAAGTGTTGCGCCGACTTGTGTAGTGCAACCATCTTTCTTGTTACACTAGTTTCTCTCAGATTTGGTAAGAGTGCAACTAAAATATACAACAGCACGTTCCACTCTATCTTGAACCTGAATCAGCACGCCACTAATGCCTGTTCCACTTGTAATGAACTGTAACTCAAGCTGCAGATGACTGTGTCAATATTGAACTCAACATAAAATATTTTTTTAATTGCAAAAGGCACTGTAATTTTCTTCGGTTTAAACATATCTAGAACCTTTTTTAGTAAGCCGATGAAATGGACAAGCAATGTCAGCAAAAGATCTTTGGTAAAATGAAGCAGTTTCCAAAAATGAATGTAGTTCCTCAACTGTTGATGGATAGATCCTTTGTTAATATTTTTTTTTCACTGAATAGGATAGACGTTAAATAAATAAATACAAATAAAATAAATACACCATTAAGCTATTGTTGATTCTTTCTAAAAATCTGATGAGATGCCTGCCGAAAAAAACATGACCTATAAACAGTTTATTTTCTTGAAAAAGTTGGCACTTGGATGGTTTACTTTCAGCGCTGCTTCCCTCAAACGCTGAAATACTTCTCGAAGACGAATCATGTGATCATCAAAGTCTTGGGCGAAAACAAAAAACGTTATCCAGGTATACCATACCAGTTCAATGCAACTAGAACCAAGTCCATTAGACGTTGGAATGTCCTGGGTCCATTGCACAACCCAAATGGTAAAACTTTAAATTGGTACAAAGCACTACAAACCGACCCATGATGTACCAAAAAGAGTTTTTCTAGATCCTCTGGAGCAACCTTACATTAAAAGTAAGCACTCGCCAGGTGTATCTTGGAAAATAACCTTGCCGAACTAAATCAATCCATTATATCACCATACGAGGAGGAGGATATACATCCTTGGTTGTGACGTCATTCAAGCGACGATAAGCGATGCAGAAATTCATCGATCCATCTTTCTTCTTAACCTGGACTACAGGAGCACTCCAAGGAGACACATAAGTCATAAACGACCTTCTTAGTTTCCTCCCGGTGATGAAGAAGTATTCGCCATGGAAGTTGACGCACCGGCATAGCATTCCCAGTAACAATACGATAGTAAGCTTAGTCCTACCAAGATCATGAGCTTCGTGAGAGCAAACATCTTCAAATTCACAAATAAATCTCAATATATCATTAACTTGTTTAGTTGATAAAATTATCTAGGTTTTGATTAAACTATTGAGAAGCAAGACACCTGTAAACAGATTTATAACCCACAATTCGCTGTGAGAAGGTTTGTATGTTTGGTAACGCATACATGGTTTTGTAAAACAAAATCAAAGCACCTAGCAAGAAGGTTTGTAGGTTAGGTCAAGAAAACATTAATATAAAGCAGGTGAGATGAAACCTAAGAACCACACCATATGACAATCAGAGCCATGAGCAGTTACAAGCTAAAATCAATTATTAGCGATTAGGGTGGCCTTATACATAATAGATCGCCAAAAGAAGATACTAGCTGAAGTCCTTACAGACACGAACAATGCATTTTAATATTGCAGATAATGTAATATGGGCTAGTTACCTAGTTTCTCGTTTTCCTCGTAAAAAAAATTAATGAGGAAACTTTCAACCCAATTCAATACATGAAACAATTCGTTTCGTAAGGTTGGACTAGAAGAACAATAAAATTTGATCATGCGAATTCCCTATTCCCAATGGTATAAATTAAAACTGCAGCGTTGAGTATCCAGCAGCATCTATACAAGGGGACTTTACTTTATTAGTTTATTTTCTACTTGTGTTTTACTTATTCGGGTTTTAAAATATTCCATTGCTATATTAAAATTTTCAATTTAATGTTTGTTTTTGTAATTATGCAATATATTCTAATAAGGTTGGTGGACCATCATAAATCTCTTATAAGCGGCTTAACTTTTATCAGAAAGCCAACTAACAAACCTTCATAATATAATCTCTTATTATAACAGAGAATTGATTATAAACAACTTTGTTTTCACAATTTTCCGAACAGATTGCTTTTTCAAAAGTATGGTGGTTGATTGGCATTCTTGTCGGAAAGAGCCTCTTCTTTGATAATTAGTTTCATTTCAAAATGCTGATATGTTGTGTATTTCGTGCATTAGGTAGTTTATTCGGCTATGTTGTATTTCTATACCATGTTAACCAAATTGTTAGTTGGTTCGAAGCCCGTATAAGCACTAGGTCTTGAACCAGATATATCACCACTCGTCGTTTTGAATACAATCAAACAAACAAAAACTGAACTTTATTAAAAAAACAAAAAAAAAACTTATTTCGGTAACATACAACATGTACTTATCTTGAAGAGAGGGTAGTATTTATTTAATGCTCAGCGCGTTCCTTTTCCTGCAGCTGTTGTGAGTAATACTTTAAATAATGACAATAATTAAAGGAACCCCCACCAAGCAGATTTTCAACATGTCTTCAATTATTCCGAAAAGGCAGGTATATTTATCCTTCTTCAGTCTCTAGGCCTAAATCCTTCAAAATTACTTTCATTGCTTCTTTTTTCTACAATCAATTGTTGCAAAATTGCAATATTATTGGTGCTATCCTATTTCATTTTTAAATTATGCAAAGTTTAAAATGTGACTGAAATTGTCTGACAAATTAAAATCTGGTGTATGACCATTTCTGCTCCAATTAATATGTCGCATCTTTTATCTTTACAAAATGAAAAGGCTTAATGCCAAGTTTGAATTAATTAATATCAATCGATTTATGCAATTTCACGTGTATACTCAATTCACTCTGAATATGTGGTTTAAGCGACACGTTGAGTGTAGACAAGTTGCCATAATCATAATTATGGTTAATAGTTGTGCGACATTGCAAAGTTTCCCGCCAGACTCAGCAGCAGAGTTTGCCGGAGTTAGCTGTAAAGTTGCGCTGAGGTTAATTAGCTGCTTCATTGGACAATCCAGGCCAAGGAATGTGTTAAGGAATTTCCAATTAGGATTAAGGCTGACCCTTCGCGACTCACGTTGAAATAAAGAACCGGCGGCTCCAATAAACTAATAGACTTTGGAAGTCAGACACTTGAGAAATAGTCTCAGATTGAAAGTTAATTAAAAGTGAAATTCATAAAAGTGAATTATTGGAGATATGCTGAGTATTTTGTCTTATTACATTCGAAGAAAATTGAAATTAAAATGCTTTCTAATTTAATTTCAATAAAGCTAATGTCAAAAAAGCTTTCACGAAATTTTATTGCCAGGAATGTCGGAATGCCAATTTTAATGCTACAACTACAGACGGATGAAGTAAAGAATGAATTTTCAATATTTTGCAGACAAAAAAGTGTTTTACCAAAAAGAACATTGTCTGGCGTCGAGATGTAGCATTTAAAAATATAAATAAAGGATTATATTAATTGTTAACGTTACATTGGAATGTAGAAATGTTGCAAATGAAAATTGTAAACGTCGTTTTTACCTAACAAGAAATTACAATTGTTAAATAGTGGGGTCTATAAGCTCCAATATATATAACAATCGTGCAAATCGTAAAGAAAGCATGAAAATTTGTGAATTTCTAATATGACCACAAGGATCCAAAAATTGAGGGCCCCCAAGTTGAGTTCCTGTAACTTTCTTTTTAAATTGAATTAAAAAAATTTAATTTGATTAATTAACCAACAAATTTTTTTTAAAGGAGACAACACAGTCGACATTGGTATCAAATGAAAGCTTATTTTACGGAGAAAGGATTAAATAAAAAAAATATTTAAAAATTAATTAATTAATCATCTAATTAATTGAATGTTAGTAATATTTTACCACTTGCGATTTATGTATAATTATGTCACCTAAAATTCTACCGATTGTCATACATTTCACCCCTTTACTAACATAATACCAATAAATCCAAATTTTGATGGCCCCAAACAAAATTCCTTCAACCCCCAGATTAATGGATTAATGAATTATATTAGATTAATACCAGTTAAATGTTTGACATTCCAAACCACAGTCAACTGATGTATTCAAATAAAAACAAAACAAGCATATAAAAGAGAAAGTGATGGCCCCAAGGTCGGCTCTTATCACTTTCCCTTTAATTCAATTAATTTCAATTAACGGAAATTTAATCACAAAAATTACAAAATTAATGTACAAAAAAAACACAGCATAGTCGACTTGGGTATCAAATGAAAGCTTATTTTCACGAGTAAATAATACTTTGAAAAAATATTTTTCATTTTTAATTAATCACCCAAATTAATTAAATTTTAGTAAAATTATACCACTTTTGACTTTTGTATAGTTTATGTATTCCAAAACTTTACCGATTGTCATAAATTTCACCACTTTAATAAAATAATGCAATAATCCAAATTTTGAGGGCCCCCAAACCGAAATTCCTGCAACTCCCAGATTATGGATTAATGAAATTGAAAATGAGCTAGATTCCCTTAAAATTGTCTTAACATTCAATTATGCGCTACGATTGACAATTGTAGTTTTAAAAACAATATAAATCACAATAAACCTAAATAATGATGGGTCCAAACTGAATTCCACGTAATTATTATTATTGAATTAATGGAATTAATTATATTTATTTCAATAAAAATGTGTAAATGATCACAACATAGTCGACTTGGTACCAAATGAAAGCTTTTTTTATGAATAATTAAAATGTGAAAAATATATTTATTTAAATTTAAATTTAAATCATCTAACAAATTAATTAATCATCTAATTAATTACAATCTAGTAAAATTTTACCACTTTGGTTTATGTATAGGTATCAAAACTCTACCGATTGTCAAAAAACCCTTACCACTTTACTTTACTTTAGTGTGGAATTTAAAAAGTTGACTTGATCATTCATATGTAACAAGTAATATTTTAAATTTAAAGTGAAATTAACGGATAGCATATTAATAAACATATGCCTTAATAAAATTCTGTCAATGTTCTTAATTACTATAAAATTTTGCTATTATTTAATACACCAGTTGCTGTGGCACGTGAACTAGTAATTTTTAAATTTCATTTATTTAATAAAATGTAGTTACAAGGATTTCGTTGGTGCAAAAATTTATTTTATTTTATTTTATTGACTCGTGTTAGTAAGTGGTAAGATTTTATGACAATCGTAGAGTTTTTGATACCTATACTAACCAAAGTGGTAAATTTTACTAGTTTGTAATTAATTAGATGATTAATAATCAACTAAATATATTTTTTTTACATTTTAATTATTATAAAAAAGCTTTCTTTGGTACCCAAGTCGACTATGTTGTGATCATTTAAAACATTTGATTGAAATAAATAATTAATTCCATTAATTCCCAAATTTAATAATTAAGTGGAATTCAGTTTGGACCCATCATTATTTAGGTTTATTGGGGATCTATTGTTTTAATACTACAATTGTCAATCGTAGCGCACAATAAGACAATTTTAAGGGAAACTAGCTCATTTTCAATTTCATTAATCCATTAATCTGGGAGTTGCAGGAATTTCGTTTGGGGCCATCAAAATTTTGGATTAATTTGGGATTATGTTATTAAAGTGGTGAAATTTTATGACAATCGGTAAAGTTTTTGGAATACATAACTATACAAAAGTCAAAAGTGGTAAAATTTTACTAAAATTTAATTAAATTTGGGTGATTAATTAATTAATGAAAATATTTTTTCACGTATTATTTACTCGTGAAATAAGCTTTCATTTGATACCCAAGTCGACTATGCTGTGTTCATTTTTACATTAATTTTGTAATTTTTTTTGATTAATTGCCGTTAATTGAATTATTGAATTAATGGGAAAGTGATAAGAACCCGACCTTTGGGCCATCACTTTTCTCTTTTATTATGCTTGTTTTGTTTTTTATTTGATAAAATCAGTTGACTGTGGTTTGTGAATGTCAAAAAATTTAACTGGTATTAATCTAATTATTAATTTCATTAATCCATTAATCTGGGGGTTGAAGGAATTTTTTTGGGGCCATCAAATTTGGATTTATTGGTATTATGTTAGTAAAAGGGGGGAAAATTTTATGACAATCGGTAGAATTTAGGTGTAACATAATTATACATAAATCGAAAGTGGTAAAATATTACTAACATTCAATTAATTAGATGATTAATTAATTAATTTTTAAATATTTTTTATTTATCTTTCTCCGTAAAATAAGTTTCATTTTATACCAATGTCGACTGGGTTTTTCCTTTAAAAATTTTTGTTGGTTATTAAACAAATTTAAATTTTTTTTAATTCAATAATAAGAAGTTACAGGAACTCAATTGGGGCATCGATTTTTGGATTCCTTGTGTCTATTAGTAAATCAATAATTTCATGCTTTCTTCACATTTTCACGATTGTTAGGCTTAGACCCCACTAAAACGCAAACCAGACAGCACAGTCAACCTACAAAAGCTTAGACAAGACTTAGATTGGAGAAATTTGGATGCGAAAAACGAAATGAAAATTATAATTGATGTACGTGTTTGGACACTGCTTAGTGTCCACTGATTGTAGCGTTGTGGTTGTTTTTAGCAGTGTCGCCACCCGTTCCCCTTTCTCTCGTACCGACGGCCGGTGCTGGTTGCTGCTGATGTTTTTGGGTGGGTAGCGAGAGAGTAGCTGTAGGTTTCCCCCGCTGGTCTCCCACGTTTTTCCACCGCGGCCGCAGAGCTGCGCCAGCGTCGACTGTAACACAAAAAACATGCTGATGTTGTTGGTGGGTGGCGAGAGAGGTAGCTGTAGGTCCGCCGCTGGTTCTCCTCGTGTCTCCCACCCCGGCCGCAGAGCTGCGCCAGCGTCGACTGTAACACAACAATCACACTGCATGAGTGTTGTTGGGCGGGTGGCGAGAGAGGTAGCTGTAGGTCCGCCGCTGGTTCTCCTCGTGTCTCCCACCGCGGCCGCAGAGCTGCGCCAGCGTCGACTGTAACACAACAATCACACTGCATATGAACTAAGAACTAAAGGGGAAGTTTTAATTAAATCGACTCCGAAGTCCGAATCACCCATGTCGACGCCAATGTCATCGATGGAGCGAGTAATTGCCAACCAACAATCAGTGTTTGAAATAACAGTTGTCACTAATCCACCTTCAGGTGGCGCCAGCTACTTCGGAGCAGCTCTGAAAAATTAATTATGTGCTTGGTTGCTAGTACGGGCACGGTTCTCTAAAGTTAAGCTCAAGGGTTGAAAGAAAAACAAGTTTGGACACCAAAACGAAAAAATAAATAGTGCGTGTCAAAATATTTAATGATATTTTACAAGCGTATTATTTCACCTCATCATACATAGAGATAATTAACTAACGTTTCCAGCTTAACGAAGTGGAATGCTGTTGAAATAAAAAGTTTAAAGTTATCTTATATTATTATAAGTTATAATATGATTATCATTATTTTGACATGTAGTCCTGACCACTTCGCGACCGTTCAACAGTTTAGTGCTTTCTAAAAAATGACCAACAAAGTAAGAGTTGCGTTGTCTGATAACTTCAGCCTTCTCATCTCATTTCTTGTAAAAACAACTACACCCTAAAAGCGCCTAACAAAAAGCGGATAATGTCTCGTTCTTCCAAGATCTTTCCGGTGACGCTAACGAGCTTTCCCGCAGCTTTGTTTGTTGTGACTAGCTTTTAGGCACAACAAAGCAACAAGTCAAGTCGCCATCAACAACAACAAATAAACACTCAACTCTTTCAAGCAGAAAGTTCATTTCTAGTGATGAAACTTCTTAATTATAACCTTCAGATCTCTAAATCGTCAGTTACAACACTATGGTGCTACTAGTAAAGTCACAACTAAGTATTAAATATTCCAGCATGATCGACTGTTCGATATGATTTAATCTAACACATCCTCTTCAGGATCAATGCACAGTATAACTAGCTGCAAATCAAATCTTTAAGAAGTGCATGTCTAGGCAAGTAAAACTCCATTTACGACATTATTGTTTTCAAGAGATATACTAATACAAGATGTGTTTAGAAATTTCAAATCACTAAAAACTATCTATTGTTGTGATGACATTTGTGGACCAGGTGAAGTTAAAAAAATGTAATTAATTTGTTGGACAGATATTAACATTATGTCGACGACTTGTCAGTTGTCACCCATGTTCTACGGGTTTATTGACGGGTTGACATATACCAAAAGTATTACGATACTATTAGTATTACTCTACGAAGTTCAGTTACATAATTATCAAAGTATACTTAAATATATGCACAGAACGACAAATAAAACAGGATAATATAGCAAATAATATACAATTTCAATGATTTGTATTTTTTTTAAAGTAATTTTGAGAATGAAGTAAGGAAAAAAGAGGAAAATTAAATCAAAAGTATGAAGTATAAGTAACAAGTCAAACTAATAAACCCGTGGAGGATGGCCGATATGTCGTCGAAATATAATTGGCATCTGTATAATTATTATTTAATTATTAATAATAATACAGTGTACAGTCCACAGACTTCATCATTTGTCACAATTAGTTGTCAGAATTATACTTCTTTTATTTTGCAGCAATAAATAAGTAAACACTGTCTTTTTTTATACACTTATTCGTTGTTTAAATATATTAAAACATTTGTGTAGTAGATTCAGCTATTCAGAGAATTCTCAGTGTGTTGACCTAAGCCTCACACTTTGGTGGAGGCGCCGGGTCCGACCTCACAGCCGGGTGTTAAATTTGCTACTTTTAAACACCTCAAAACACGTCTAAAATGATTTCTTTCATTATGAAAGAATCTTTTACAACTTAAATGTGTTGACTTTACAATTATAAAATTCGCATAGTAATGGATGGACACGTCGCCCCCAAATTAACCACTGCATTGTTGTTACAGTATATTACTATTTCAAACTTTACTCAACTGTTCTTGATTGCATCTGCATTTATGTTACTAGATTTATATAGTTGTCCTCCCTGTCCCTTGTCAATCAGTTTTATCTGATAGGATAGACGTTAAATAAATAAAACTCAAGCGTATAGCACAGAGACTCGATTCGGGAGGTACCGATTGGACCCTCTCTCAACGGCATTCATACGGATTGTTTCCAGTTTTGTTTTCAATTTAAGGATATTTCTCATAAATAGACGTTGGGCATCTACCTAAACTCCGAAACAACTAGGTGTATATATACAATTGAAAAGGGCATGCAATTGTCTGCGGCAGGTTTATTATATAGTATTTAATTTCTAATTGCATGCTCTCCATTACTGGTGAAGTAACGTTGAACTCTGCATCGCTCATTAATATAATATACATGTGCATCCTTGCAAGATGAACAAGAGTGGTGGTTGCAATACTTTGCGTCTTCTGTTTCCACAGTAAAGCGCTCTCTGTACTTCTCCCACCAAGGAGCTGGATTACTCTGCCTTGTAAGCCCGACCTTGAAGAACACGGCCTGGATTCTAGCTCACACGGGGATTAGTTCTTAGCGCACACCTAGTGTCTCATACAGCCCAGACGTCCTCCAAACAATTACCCTAGTCTCAACCCAGAGCAGCGAGTGCAAGTAGCTCGTTCCTCGGTCGTGCAACAAGTGTAGTTCTCTGCACTCGGGTTGTGTTTGATATGAAGCCCCGCCACCCACCACCTCTTATGAAATAATAAATAAATACATTCGAATTTAGAGTATACCCACTCAGTCCATAACTGATTTTCAGTGGGGTACAGTAACCAAAGCGACCAGCCAAACCTGCAGGCCCCGACGCAATCGACGAGTGAGCGATAACCAACCAAAGATCAAAATTTTAAATAGGAAATATAGCAATCAGTGGTATGGACAGTGCGAACACCCGCGGATCAACGCCAGAATCAGAAGGCCGATTCAGAACAACTTTGAATTATTACGTGCCTCGATGCTAGGACGGCTCCAAGTCACCGTTTACAAATTCCTAATCCAAGAACTGATGGACTTAAGTCCGAATCACAAGTTTAAGAACTTCTGCCTATAGCGGGAATCGAACCCTGGATCCTGGAAGCAGAGACGCTAACCACAAGACCAACGAGCCCCACAGCATACAGCTCGACATGGTTTGTTTCACTCTGAGCTGCGATCATCTCAGACTAGGTTTTACATCCAGTCGAGTCGTCCGCAGTCTTGAATTTGAGATGTTGAGACAAGAAACGAAGGTCGAACTGAGAGGGTTGTTTTGTGTTTGATGAGATGTGAAAATGAAGAGAAGAGATACATATTTTATATTTTACAAACTGAGAATCGAGTAATCCGCGTAATTGAACCACAGTTGCAGATATAATATACTACTAACATAAGTGCTAGATACTCTTCAAGGTTTGAGCGTCTTATGATTGATTAAGTCATTTAAATAATGGAACATATTTCATATAACGTGGTGGTGCAGCGAGAGTTTGAATAATATGGCCATTACGATAACAGCCCAGAATGCAGGAGAATAATATCTAGCATAATTTATATTGTGTGATGAGTGTGATCATATTTAACAAACTTATGAGACATTAGACAAGAACTACCCGTCAAGAGATATAACGTAAGCAACTCAACCATGTGCTAGTTAACTCGTACAACAATTTGGTTTTGTCAACCATTACAAGATGTTATTTATTCGGCCGATATGAAATAACAGTTTACAGACGTCGATAACGTGAAACCTTATTTTACAACTGAATAGCAGTGTGATTTAAAAAAAATCTTAATAACTAACATAAATAAATACACAAATAAATAAACAAATAAGTGAGAAAGAAACACATTTACACTTTTGGATGCTAAAGCAATACTTAATTTTTATTAAAAAATAAAGAAATCTCACTAAAATAAAGCAAACTGACAAATCATGTCGATGGATTTCGTGTGAATAGAATAAAATAAAAGTCAAATCAGTTCTTTAATGATGGTGTTATTATTTTGCGTTTCGTAAAATCGAAATTCTGCATTTCTGTTTTGAAGAGTGGTATTTTCAACGTCGTGATAATGTTTCCTGCTATATACCGAACACTAAGTATATAATTGCGGGTAACAGCTCCAGCCAGTAAGTCTCGCAGATCGTGGTTGCTAAACTGCTAGGATGCAGTACAGGCGGCACAGGAATGTCGAGTGATTGCAAGCAAGGTGATGGTGAATCAAACCAAATGCCACTTCTTAATTTAGACTTGCCGCTATTTCCATACGACTTATTACTTCCGTGCGGTGCGATTACCAGCGGCGTACTGTCGGCTTGTTTACCTCTCAGCGTGGTCTTAAACCCTGGTTCCTCGCTATGACCTTCAGGCTAGATCATAAGCCGTGACCTTGAGCGAGGGGTAGTTTTACGCTGGGAATAAGACTGTTAAAACACGGCCCAAATTTCAATTTCAATTACTACGTTTGATCAAGGACATTAATAGGTTCCGTACCTCGATATATTTATCAGGGCGATATCAAATGAACTAAACATGGTGGAAGTTAAAACGTCTCAGCAGACTTCATTCGTTTATCAGCTACCATCAGATTCAGATGGACTTAACACTGTTTCCAAGATAAGTTTAAACGTATTAGAGGATAGTTCACTTTCTGTATCGAACCCAAGGAAACTCGCATGAAGGTTCATCACCAAAATGTAACTATGGGGTAGGGCGAATCCTTATTTTTGAGTTTGAGTTTACTCGAGTCCGATTATTAAAAATAACTCTAGTATCGACTATCGAGTCCATTTCGAGTCCGAGTACTTCGTTTTTTGATTTCACTATTACTCTTTGACTATGCTTACAATATGTACAATATTAACCCAAATGTTATTTATTATTGGTAGTCTGTATGTAGGCTACAAAAGTAAAGACAGAGTTGCATCTAATTGTCTTGAAACGTAAAAAATAAAATAAAAAGAGTATTTAAGAGAATTAAAAGTACATTTTAATGACCTTGTACGAACGATATTAGGGCTTACATGAATGTTGATATCGATATATTATCGTAATTTTATTTTTATTGCTTGGTCCCTAAAAAAGTTGAAAAGTAAAAAATATTTATATTTGAATGAAAAGACTGGGGTTTCATACGCAGGTTCAATGACCCGGCACCTCCACCAAAATCATTTTTTTAAATATTATATTTTGTGACTTTGTGCAGCAAATACTCGAGTTTGGAGTTTAGGGTACTCGCATGCTCCTATTTTAAACCCTCAACGAATCAACGAAGTCTAAAAGAAAGGTCTCTGAAAACTTTTTGATCGATTGAACCTCCTTTGTATGGACGTCAGCAACAGCTGCTGTCAACAGGTAGTCATTATTTCATCAACACATTCTCAAAGTTTACGTCCAAAGTATCTGTGTGTTTCTTCCGCCAAGTCGTGAAAACCTTCCCGCAATTCGAACAAACTACTTGGAACTTCCAACTTTAGAAAAGTTAACCTTGACAAGAATGGGGCATCTGTTTGAGAAGATGGCTAACACACTAGGGCAGGGTTTGGGGGGGGGGGGGGGGTTGGGGGGACAACAACACATTCAGTTACCTCCGTGGGTTGGTTATTTTATCTTTTTCCGACATTCTATATAGAACCGAATGGGAGGTAAAAACCTGAGAAATATACATCAATATAGGAGACAATACATTTTGCTCAAGCAGTAAGTAAAATGTAGTTCGTTCCTATAGATAAAATCACTTAACTTACTTGACTTTATCATCCCCAAAGCCGACACTAAGCTGCGTGGGCGACGACAGCGCTCGTTCAAGGTCCGAGGTCGCGGGGTCTAAGATCACGTGACAGGCTCGTTTATGAGGGAATGAGCTTACCTCACGGTTGATAATTGACTCACGTCGCTCAGATTGATGGCCCCGGATGGATTGAGACCCCACACACAAAAATTCATCTCCACAGGGGTTGAAATGGGGGGGAAATTGTTTTTTAGTTACGAAAACAGTAACAGTGAAAACGGAACCGGGCCTAGGGTGAAGCCTGTCGAACCGATACACGCAGGGCGCATGCGCTACAGGAAGAAACATCAGGCGAGTGATTGGCTTAAAGATTTCCACGACACTTTTTTACAGGAGAAATTTCGCAAATCAAATTTTTTTCATGTACCCTCTTTTTCTGATAATCTTGAATAATAAATGACATAAAAAAAACTTGATTGAAAAAAACGATGCCTCGAGCGATGCGAATTTGGCGAATTTGCGAATTTGGTATTTTGGGTTTTATAATATCTACAATTATTCAGCTGCAACCGTAAACACCTAAGCGCGCGCATTTGAGATCCTCTCTTATCAAACTAACCATAGTGAAGAAACGGGAAGGAATGTACATGACCAAGGAGTACTCAATACATACACGTGTAAACCACCGAGCCTGAGCACGTTCCCACGCCTTCATTAGCGTCGCGAACGCTTTCTCCTCGTAAAGGACACGGCGGTTCGCTAAGTGGCCGCTGCTATCACCGGGGCTAGTGGCGCAGTTAGCCCGCGTAATGGCGCATTAAACAAGCTTGTTTTTGGGCGCTCAGGCACTAGACCATGCAATTTCGAACTGGGCCAAAGGGAGACGAGACATCCCATATTACATAGAGTAAATCTCTCTTTCTATGTGGGAAAAACACTTTTTCGGAGGAATGGGGAATACAAAACGTTGCCCTGTGGTAATGGTAGGTGATAAGAATGTTAATTATGTTTGAATGTCCAATATCTGTTAAAAGGACACAGTCTTTATAACATTCGTATATGTACGACTAAAGATTGCTTTGATTAATATTAAATCGCTGACTTTCCCTCATGTGCTATATTGTATGTATACGTTAGTTTACATATGATTTGCTATTATAATTAATTCTTGAGTATTTAAAAGTGATAAAGTAGTGTAAAAACAACTTCATTTTTCAGTTAAGGTGATCGAGATGTGAGGATCGAAGAGACTATAGACTGCTTTCGATTCACAGTTTTTGAAAAGAACTCAAAACTTCATTTTGATCGTGGGGAGGGCGAGGGACGAATTTTTCAAATCAACGGCTTGGTGATTTGCTGACCACAAAAAAGTCTTTTTTCCTAACACTTTCGTTTTCTTTTAGTAGCGCTCGAGGCCTCCCCAGGTACAGTCCCTCCAAGTCTTGCCAGAAGTTTTAGTGAAAATGTTAACAACATTTCTCTCGAAAAAAGGGTAATCTGGGATCGAAACGGGAAGGTTTTTTGCTGCAACCAGGAAAGTTCATAAATCTTCCGTTCTATTTATCAAACACTCCTGTGGGATCGGGGGACCGGTCGTGGGGGAGGGGGGGGGGGGGGTGCCCATCTGAAAACATCCTAGGCGTTTACTGGACAAACAGACTTTAAGAATATCCAAATTGTTCATCCGAGAAAGAAAAAATTCGTTTCTTTTGAAAGTGAAAACTCTGCCCTATTTTATTATTCTACGAAATCCGAAATTCAATTTTTCTTATCTGGTTGGAAAATGCTTTTGGTTGTCGAATAGGTAAACCCCTATTTTTTACGACGTGGTCTCGACGATGTATGAAATGTGGGGTAACCGATATCCGGGAAAACCGGTAGGACTCAAAAAAATATATACCAAAAAACAAGGGGGGGTTTTGTTAAGCAAGAGGGTAATCGAAACAATGTGCGAGCATGAATGAGTGTCCCAAAATTTTGGGACAAGAGATAAAGGAGTTTACTAGAACCAAAAACAATGC
The DNA here is from genome assembly GCA_024449915.1 of Sweltsa coloradensis. Lineage (NCBI taxonomy): Eukaryota > Metazoa > Arthropoda > Insecta > Plecoptera > Chloroperlidae > Sweltsa > Sweltsa coloradensis. Next base: position 20,745 of record JAMZAV010006397.1, read on the forward strand.
GTTTTTTCTAATGAATCGTCGGAGTGAAGATGTCATTTCCGTATCACCCGTACATTCTGCTCCCCCCGGGCATCGAACCCCCCATTTTGCGAAGGGATAGATGGTCTAGTGCCCACTCTCATCCCTACGAGACCCCGAAAAGGGCGACGCCATATGGGCCCCCCAAAAATTATTATTTTTGTGTTCGAGTTTCTATAAAAAAAGATATCATCTAATAAAAGAGCTGAACCTTTTTTCCCGCGTTCGCCCCCACGCGTTGATGATATATAAAACTCTTCACCTTTTATTAAATGTCTGTAAAAGCGTAATACGCACTGTTTTTGACATCCCGTCAGCCCCTTTTGGAAACCCCCAACCCCGCATTTACTTCTACCACTCGTTGGTTACCATCTGAAAAACCCTAGTCCACATTCCTGGTCCGTCAATGATCTTGTATTGTAAAGCCCTGCAAGCTCACACATATACGTAGGATGGGTTGTTTTTATTTTAAAGGGCCGTTAGAGCGCGAGTTCGAATATACGTAGTAGCGGGACGATTTAAACTTTAAAATACTTTTAAAAAACCCTTTCGTTCTCATATAGCTAAAAACGGTCTAAATCGTTCCCATAACAAAGGTTTTTAGCCATTGGTAATCATAGGCGCCGTACTTTCCGCTAATATTGGCTCGAGTTTTTGAATGTTTTTCATACAGCCTACACAGTTTCCTCGGGAAAATAAATTTTTATTTTCTTTTCCTTTGACTTTTTTTACCCTTAAACAACCTAACGACCTTTCATTCTCACCTTTAAAATGTTTAAACATTAAAAGATTAATTAGTGACTTATAAGAAGACGCTGGGGAAAACCCGGGGGGCCCGAAGGAAACGAACATACTTTCAACAATCCGAAGTACAAAAAAAAATAAAAGTTCTTTTAGGGTTTAATCTCGTTTTTGGGAGGTGCCGAGTATAAAGAGGGGGAAAAGAAAAAATTATTGTTCCTCGCTTGGTCGGTGAGGTAGCGAGTCGAAAAAGTTGCTACTTTAAGGCTAGCCCAAACCCCCATACCCCAAGGGATCCAAAATTTTTTAAATTTCGGTCAAAGGCAATACAACAAAAAACCGCATGCCCTTTTTGGGGGTCATTTTGGTTTTTTCGAAGACGTGCAAACGCTCAGACGGGCGGACGAAAATGATGGGTTTTGAAAAAACTTCGCTCCCGTATAAAAGTGATAGCTTCCAATTTTGCGTGAGTTTTTCCCGGTGACTATACTTTACACCCAACACTGCCACTGGTAAAAAATGTTTGGCGTAGACAAGTTGTGACAAGTGAGTAATGGACATGAAACTATTAAATAGTTAGCTAATAAAAACAAACAAAACGCTTTACATAAACTGTTATAGTACGTATCCAGCTACAACACGCAAGCGTTGTGTGTTTTTGCAACTATCTTATAGAAAACATGATTTATGAGCACGAAATATTTTCATATCAAAGTTGGGTGAATTCTCTAATAAAACATATTTCCCGTGCAAAATGGTCAGGCTAAACCTTACAAATTTGGAACTTGCAAGGAAATCCAAAAACGAAAAATAACATTTCCAGACATTTTTTAAAATTTTAAAATATGACATTTAAAAAAAAAAGTCCCGGAAATAAAATTAGTCAAAAACATACTCTCAAGGTCACTCTTTACATCCCACCATGTATTATAAACACGTTCTAAGTTCAAAAGATAAAAATTTTGAATTTGGGGATCGGCTGGATTTTAAAGTTCCCACTAAAACTTTTACGGAGAAAAAGTAAAAACGACAAATTAATGTGGGACTACATAAAACTTCACATGCATAAAATGAAATTGAGAAGAATATAATGATGTTATATTTTATCAAAATAGGAGGACGGTTATGGCGTTCAACGCTGTGGTCTGAAACGTGAGACACATAAAAGAGACGAACATTAAAGGGGAAAAAAACCCAAACCCCTTTAAAATTCCCCAAAAAAGGAGCGTACCTGAAAGCTGTGCGAAATTGTGCGACATCGTGTGGGAAGTATGGGGGTTGAGGTGGTGCTCTATAAGTACACCCGAGTGTTTCAGAGCGGGTAGAGGCCATAACTGGGGTGCGGGGCTAGCGTACTCGCTGGCGTACCGGCTAAAAGGGCGCGGGCGTGGAAGGGTGCCCAGCAAATAAAAGAAGCGAAACCACAGCCACTAGAAACAATACGCAATTTAAATTAAATTTGAGCAGTGTAGAGTGCCATGAACTCGGTGCGGGGGTTGCGTACCGCGGGCGTAAAGGGCTAAAGGCGCGGGGCGGGAAGGGGTGCCCAGAGATGAAAAGCCGAAAACCCACAGCCATAAAAAAACGAAATTTAAATTAACTAGCTAGTATGTAAGCATTAAAAAATGATCCTTTCACTGAAAAAAAACATGCCTGCATTCTCCCGCACCACCCTTTAGTCGTCGAGAGTCGACTGAGCCTATAGTTGGTAAGTTGCACTAATGCAACCACGGAGTTCCCGAGTGCCTGGCGCTGGTTCTCATCCCAAAAATTTTAAAATTTTAAAACCCCCCGGGGAAAGGAAAAAAAAGATTAAAAAAAAAAAAAAAAAAAAAGGGGCCCCAAATGGGCCAAGCAAAGGGGGGAAAGGCAAAAAAAAAAACCCCAAAAAATAAAAAAAAAAAAAAAAAAAAAAAAAAAAAAAAAAAGGGGAAAGGGAGCCAAAAAAAGGGGGGGGAAAAAAAGGAAACAAACCAAAAAAAAAAGGAACAAAGGTTTTTTTTCCCCCCCCCCCAAACCCCCAGGGGGGGAAAAAAAAAAAAAAAAAAACGAAAAAAAAGGGGAACCAAAAAAAGAAAAGTTTTAGGAAAAAAAAAGAAAAAAAAAAAAGAAAAAAGGTGAAAGAAAAAAGAACCAAAAAGGGGGGAAAAAGGGCGGAGAACAAAAAAACAAAAAAAAACTGAAAAAAAAAAAACCCACAAACCCCCAAAAAAAAAAAAAAAAAAAAAAGGGGGGGAAGAAAAAAGAGAGGTAAAAGGGGGAACCGGAACCCAAAAGGGGGGGGGACGGGGGCCCCAAAAAAAAAAAATAAGAAAAAGGAAAACAAAGAAAAAGAAAAAAAAGGGAAAAAAAACCCCCAAAACCCCCAATCGCACCCCCAAAAATTTTAAAACTATTTTGAATCAAAACCCCAAAATTTAAAAACCCCCCTTTTTTTCCCCCGGGAATTAAAATTAAAACCGTTAAAAAAAATGCCGACATAGAAAACTTGCCCCAATGGGGGCCCCCAAGGGTTCGCAATATCCCCTTTTTAAAAAAAAAAAAAAAAAAAAAAAAAAAAAACATGCAACATGAAGTGAGCCAAAAGCAGGCGGCATTTTGAGTCTCAGTTGCGGGCTGTGGTGGCCCTAAAGCTAGTTGTCTAAAAAACCCTTTTTAAATTATTAGGCATACAAATTTTTTATTGGTTCTCTCCTCTTCTGCCCCAGCCCTCACAGCTCTTCTCCCAGTTTGTGCGTAATTTTCGTTTAATTTAATTTTTAAATTAATAGTCGACTAAAAAAAAGTGGAGATTTCCCCTTTTTAAAATTTATTGTTACCCCGTTACAAACTTTTACTCGGGCTTATTTTTAAACTGTAAAGGAAAAAACAAGAAATATGAAGGTCGATGAAACCCTAGCAAGTTTCCCCAAAGCGGCGGGGTTTTAAAGGACCTTGCCTACGAACCTTTTTAAAAAATCTTTACAAAACTGTTCTTCACTCAAATAAAAGGGTTTCAACACCCGAGTGGGGGGATAGGCCAGGCAACGTAGCATAGTTTAGTGTCAACACGTTGGTCGGTGCTGCCAAACGCAACACCCAAGTTTCCCCAGAGAGCCGTGGAGCTCGATTGTAGACGTGGGGGGTTTTATCTCCTATTTTCCCCTCGGGGCCCGTTTTTGTGGGGACGTCCCTGGGCTTGGCTCTTTTTTAAAATACATTTTTATACTGTAAGGAAGGTAGCAGTAAGATTTAAATCGATTATGTGTGATGGTGTTATAAAAAAACCCCTAAAATTTTTTTCCCAAAAGTGCAGAACCCCGAAATTTAAAGTTTTTTTCCCCGAATGCAAAACGCCAAAAGTGTGTTTTTTTTCCTTTTTTGGGGATTTGATTTCCGGGGTTTTGATATAACTCTGCGGATCTCTAGTTTCACTCTAAAAAACTCGGGGGTATAAAAGGGAATTTAAAAAAACATCTGGGAAACTTGCCAGTGCAATGCTGACAATTTTCAGGTCAGTGTCTAACTTTAACTACGGGTATATTGGATTTAAAGGAAACGTAAAGGGGATGTCCGCGGCTGTTAAAAGAGGATCGACTAAATCCCTTGCTTTCCATTACGACTTACAAAAACCCTGAAAAAAAGGTCCGACTAAATTTGAATAAAAAATCTCCGAATCAGAGTCGACCCAACCTATCTTTTGGGACAAAAAATGGTGTGTGGGTTTGCCGTTAAGGGAGTCAAACCGCGCTTTTCAAAAAAAAATTTGCTAATCCCTCTTTTTTTTTAATAAATGCGCCCCCCCTTAATGTTATCTACAGCCACTATATCCGCCGACACGAACATACATATGCTTACGAAGGTTCAAATGATAAAACCCTATAAAACTTGATAAAATTAAAAACCCCAGACAAATGGGTCTTTGGGGATGGAAGTTCCCGGCGGGTTTTTGTTTTTAAAACACGACCGGGGTTTTTGGGGTGGGCGCGCGAATATTTCTCGTCAAGGGGATGATCGTGTTTTTTTATTCTTTAAAATAGATAAATTTCCCGGGGTTTTCTAATTAAAAGTTTTTGCTCTGTGGTTTTTTTGGGTTAATAAAAAATGGGTAACGTGGGGTTTTTAAGATTTTTAAACCACAAATTGGAAAAGTCTTAAAAATATCCGTGTTATTCCCTATGTTCGGGGTTTTGGGGTATGACGCTGCAGAAACTACTCGACTCATAATTTGATTATTTTTAAGCAATGAATCGTCTATAAAGCAGATAGAGTCGTACCGGCAGAGGTTTAGAGGAATCCCCAAAAAATGCCGACAAGGGTTTGTTTGGAACGAAAAAATATTTACAAAACGCAGTGAAACTCATTTTTTTTAAAAAAAGTTTGAAAACCCCCCCAAAATAAAACTGACCACTAATTCCGAGTGGGAAAAAATAAAAATTTAAAAAGCGAAAATGTGTGTTAAAAACGAATATAAATAAGATTGTTTGACACGCTGTCAGCTGCTGCTGTAAGATGAAAAAGTAAAACTAAGGATTTATTAATAGTACAAAACAAAAATTTCAAAATCTGCATCATATACATAGATTACCGTTGGGATTTATCAATCGTACGCGGGCTATTTCCATCACCCATAAAAACCGATCTCTGCCAGTTTCACAGCTCTCCTCGCTATACTATTATAAAGATACAACAAATTTAAAAAATAGCAGCCAGCATCAAAGAGCCAGGACAAGAAGGGTTTTCCGACCCGATGTCGAAAGTGAGTGGGGGGTTTTATGAGCGCCACTCACTCACACGCCTCCGCCAAACTGGCGTGGATCCGCAAAATAAACCTACTCACCCTAGACACAATATAAATCACGCACTTTTCCGTTCCGTGTCTAAACATAACCCCCAATGCTCCCCCCCCCCCCCTCACATCTAGCAAAGGGTGTAAAAAACCCGGCTATGTTACACGGACGTAACGCTCTGGACCGGCCTCCACCTAGCCGTGTGGAGTGCTCTGTTGCACAAACCTCTACCCAGAATCAGGGACCGGCACCTCCACCATAGCCAGTGAGAGTGCTCTGTTGCACCTACGCCTAACCGATCGGGACCGGCACCTCCACCAAAAGCCATGTGAGAGTGATCTGTTGCACCTACGCTCTACCCAGAATTAACGTATTCGGGGCAGATTTAAACTCAAATTGAGGGGCCGCTTTCATAAACCAGATGACTGGAAAATATCGTATTGAAAAATGAGCTTTTTACATTGAATTTTTCAATAGAACAAAATGTTTATTCTAAAACTTTTTATCAAGGAAAACCTTCAATTGTGAAATAATAAATAAATAAAAATAAAAGTAAAAACAACAGAGAGACTACAAAAAGCAATTTGTGGAGCCTAAAAAGCAAAAAATCATTAACTGGTTTATGCATACGGTCCATCAATTATGGTACACATTTTGGCTTTATGTAGAATACATTGGATTGATAGCTGCATGCACATCTCCTAAAATATTAAGCAAGGCAATGCTTTTGGTTAGCGTATGTAAGGGGATTTCAAGAGATCACTTAATTCAACTGGCAAGCTAATGCGATAAATTATGTTTTGATCCAGTGTTTGCTATTGGATTACCCCGTCACAGTAGTATAACGTCAATCTGTCACATCCAGCCACTGAGCAAGGGTAGTCAAAATAAAACACTGATGTCAAGCAAAGATAAGGAGAGAAACCTGGCAACACAGCTTCTACTTAGCGTTATCGGAGAATCCGTTAGCCTACTGTAGAGTTCTTATCTGCACGAACTGATTTCATAGTGATGTTTTAATAATCCATCAATCACTAGAATGGAAGAAAGATGAATTTCGAAATTAGGAGGAGCACATTTTTTTTTGAAAACACGATCTTCGTCCTAAGAGTAATATTGTTTCCGATTGAGACAAATCAGTGAATATACGAACGAGGGTGCATGAAATTAATATTTCGCTTGGGTACAAAGATGCACGTTTGATAAACTTTGCCACGCACGCCATTGTGTTTACGTTGCTCTGTTTTAAATTTTGGTATTTAAAATTCTGATGAAAGTGAACAGAAAGCAGAGATCAATACTGTACCTGTACGGAAGGAGCGGACACTAAAGCGAAGTAGGAAAGGTTGAGAAGAAAAAAAGGTGCAAAAGGTTTCGAAATAGAATCATTTTTCGTGTCGTTAATGGAAATGCTTTTAGCTGGAGCAAAGACTTCCTGCATGGAGGGATGAAGGGTTTAGTAAGGGCTGCTTGGTTTAATAAGCACGTAGCCAATACCTCATGGACGGGAAACCAAGTCTCACTTTCTCCGAATATCTGGAGATTAGCGGGTCGTTAGAAACCACGGGAAGTTCGCCGAACTTTTTATACCGCAAAAAGGACACGTTTTTAAATGTCAATATCGATGCGGTGACGGCTGAAAACCATACAACACCCGGGCATTTAATTTATTAGACAAATTAAAAAAATCACGAACGAAATATCCATGGTAAAACTTTTAGGTTATTCAAAAGTGAGTGAACGATCTTGACAAAGAACGATGAATTACGTAACTCATCTAAAGTATTGTGCAATAATTTTTAGAATTTATTTATAAAAAAATGACATTAGCCCACTTACCAGTTGCCAACTACCAATTGGCAAGTTTCGGGCCAGTAGGGCCTAGGCCAAATATATCAAAATGAACCAAAAATTCTAAGTTTATCAAGAAGTGTGATTAAATTTAAATTTCATCAAAAAGTACATTTTTATGTTTATAAAAACCTCTATTACCTATGTATTTTGAATAGATATAAAATCATACTGTTTCCTTCCTTGATTCCTAACCTTTTATGATTTTTTTTCGAACTCAGTTCGTGGTTATTTGTGGCGAGCTCCGTAGTCTTACAAGATTGATAGTATGACTTATTGTACTGTGCCAAAATCCTTGCACATTTCAATTCTAAATTCGAGGATTTCCGCCGAGCCAGCAGCACCAATATGGTGGAGGCGCCGGGTCGGGTTCATGCAATACGAACACAGTGGTGTTACTTAGTAAAAATAACTTGGTTGGGGATGTCTTCAATCAATGATTTCATTCAATTCAATTCAAGGTGCATTTTTTTAGTAAGGAAAGTACTAGGTACAGTCCTACTATTATAAATTGAGCAAACAAAATCTAAAGAAAGTAAAAGTTTATCAGAATATTTAACTATATGTTTTCATTTTAAACGTTGGTTAAAAGTAGCACACACCTGTTCAATAAATGATTTAGAAAATTTGTTATTTTTTTCAATTTATTTCCATGATACAAAGTTTCAATCAGTATGCTGATAATCTCTGATACCCCGTCGATTGCGTCGGGGCCTACAGGGTTGGCTTAGTCGCTTTGATTTACTGTCCCCCACTGAAAATCAGTTATATAACTGAGTGACTAGACTCTAAATACAATTTATTTATTTAAACAATCAGAGACTAAACAACAGGGGGGCAAGAGCAGATCCCTGGTGGACTCCTAATATTGCGTCAAATGACGCTTGATTTGCCCATTGCATAACCATGGTGAAGGTGCCTGGTGAAGTTCATGCAATACAAACACAGTGGCTTTACTTGGTAAACTAACTTGGTTTAGGATAACATTACATTCGATTACAATACTTACGCGAAGTTGGTATTGATTTATTTCGAGGTTTGAAATAGCTGTTATTTTGTTTAGTCTTTCCGCCATGGACTTTTCTTTCACTGCTCAGATAGCCTCTACTTTGTAACCCAATCTTGAGCCAGCCCTACTATTATTAAATTAAATTTTTCCCTCAATTAAAATTAACAATATTTCGTGCCGCGAAGCTCACGAGTTAGGGCAGCTCTCGGGTTCCTGCCTAGCGAGTCGAGTCAGTAGATGTTCCACGTCTACGCTGCGTCATTTCTCAACTAGCTAAACCCCGAAAGAATAACAAAACTACCTAACGGCAGGCCGTAAATATCCCCCAAACATTTCCATAGAAAGAAGCCGCATTAAGAGGGAGTTATGGCGTCTCTGTCGACCCCCTCCGTTGCGCACCCTTCACACTCGCTGACGTAACAATTCACTGCGCAGCATGATGAGCCCCCTTTCCCACACTCGCTTCCACAAGAAATCATCTCACTCTTCCATCGCTTTCGATTCGTCATCCAACAAAACAACATGAAACAACTGCGTTCTAAAGAGAGCTTTGCAAAATAATTGTTACAACCGTTTTTGTTGCCTATACCTATACACTGTTTGCAGGACAAAGTTCGTATAAAAGAAAGAAGGAAATAAAAAGATGTAAATAAAATCAACAAAAGTACCTGACTCGTGACCATTACTACCTGGTTATTATTTGTTTTTATTTTGTGCATAATTAACAATATTTACAAATTGGTTGATTGTAAGCTAGGGGTAGTTTGTTATTAAGACAGCAAAAACATAAGAGAGTCGATAAACTTAAGGGGTTTAATTCCACGTATAAACTGTGAAATGCTCCACACACATGTGTTATTACATTTAACCGGGTGTTGTTGTTGTCGTTGTTCGTCGTCGTCGTTTGTTTTTATGGTTAAACCCGAGTTGCAACACAGCTTCAAGCCTGCCCCCTCCTGATATAATTCGAGGGTTGGCATGCGAGTGTAGCATTCACACAATCAACGTTTACAGGTCCGCGAGTGCTCAATTACATAGCATTGCTCCTGTAGCTAGCACCGTCGGAGCGCTAACACATGTAATGTCACTTCACGGCATGTCAGACTCTGACGTGACATGTGTAGTTGTACACGCAATCTAGATTCAGGTATTCCACTCAGGGCTGTCCAACATCATCTCACAACTCGAGTTGTTGATAAAAGAGACGTCACAAAATTATAATAACAATAGCAAAGTAAATGTTCATGTAAGGCGATGGAAAAGGAATACATTATAACTTTTGTAGGGGTGTCCAGAAAATATTAATATAATTTTGTGTTATAATTAAATGGCGGTTTAGAAATAAGCACTGAATGGAAAGCATTTAATAAAATAACCATCATACCGTATCTACTTCAAAGTTGATAAACGTAAATGGGCGTTTACATTTTTTAGAAGTAGGTCCTATAATCAGAGGAATACCCTAAATGTTTTTTTTAAATTTATTAAAATTAAGACAGATTAAAAACAATGTGAACTTTTGAAAACATTCATGCTTTGGTTACAGGGGGTTAAGGGAAAAGAAAAGAATGTTAATTATTTAATAATAAAAAGCAGCACAGTAAGAAAAGCAAGTATGTTTAGTTCCCCGAAGTGCGAAGAGGGCTGTAACAGATCTTTACTCCAGATTACCGGCCCTAGGTAAGTACGCTTTGTGCAACCACCCTGCACTATTTTCCGAATCCCCCGCGGGCGCGCGCGGGAGTGAAAACCCCACACCCTTCGAAAGGGCTTCAACAAGGGGCGGTGATTTTTTGTGTATTATTCGTGTGGTTATCACTGCGGGGCGACTTTTGGGTGTGTGATAAATCCCCAAAATTGCACCCCCTCCCCAGAAACAAAACCATGTATTAGCGAGAAAGAGAGAGGGGTGATAAAAACACCGTAGTCATGTAATTGATTTTGAAAAAGGCGTTATGAAATTGTTACCAAAAACCCCGAACAATAAAGGGTGATAAAGTCTTGTTTTTGTGTATAAGTAAAGTTTTTTTCGTCCGGTTAGTTGGGGTGGGCCCCACTACTAAAAGGGGACGTCTCCATAAAAAATTCACAGGGTAATAAGGGCTTAAAAAAAAAAGAAACCGCAGCAAGCTTCATTATAATGGTCCCCACGTGAACTTGTGCTGCATAGGCACAAGCAACAAGTGCCAAGTCAATATGGGGGTCAAATGTCGGGGGGAAATATGTAGGGGAAACCGAAATGGTTTTACAAAAAAAGGTCCTCTAAATTTTTTAAAAACGCTGCCCCTAATTCTTTCCAAAAGATTCAGAAAACGTTGAACAAAGGGAACGTGGGCACGACGTCCGAAAAGCAAAGAGATGTGTTTTCCCCTCGGGTCGCAAGAAATCACATTATTGGTGACTTCATCGCTTCAGGAGTTTCAATGCTAAGGGGCCACTTAAACCCCTCACGGCAATTCCGGGGATTTTTTCCCCAAGGTTTTGATTCACCTGTGTCTTTTCGAGATTCAAAAGGGTTTTTGGTCAAGGTCGGGGGTCCCAAAAAGGAGGGGTTTGGGGAAAGGGCGGTCCAACCGTCCCACGTGACGCGGGGTTTTTTTAAATGCTACGAGAGAAGCCCCTTAAAATTTAATTTTTTTAGCGTATAAAACACATCAGACCTGAATAATTTAAAAAACCCCAAAGCCATTTAAGTTGACTCCTTAAAAAGGGAAATTCTGTATGGTTTTTCGCCAGTTTTCCCCAATAAGGAACGCTGTCTTAAACAAGTGGTAATATTATATTTAAATAAGTTTTTGGGTCTATTACACAAAAAGTTAAATTTTATTAGGCCTCGGATCACCAACGCCCCGGTTTTTCGCGGGGAGGAAAAAGTATTAAGAACTTCCTTTTTACTTCCCGGGTTTCCGTGATTTTCGTTGGAAAGTTTAACCAACGAAAGTTTTATCGCTTTTTCTTAATAGCTTTTTTTCCAAAAATTATTGCTT
>JAMZAV010006398.1:0-36445 GCA_024449915.1 Sweltsa coloradensis
AAATACGCTGACTGTCCGTCCCCGCCGTCGCACATCCCAAAATTGCAGACGGAGACGACAATGACCATAGCATAACATAACAAAAATATATCAATCTCATTAATCGGGAAACACTCCCGTAAGTGTAATTAATTATATGTAAATCAATCTAGAAATTACAAAATCCATCTCAGCGGGGTATCGAACCCAGGTCCCCCGATTGCCGGTCGAAGTGCAAAAGCTACCGAGACGGTTAACCGTTTTCGTTTAACGTGTTTAGACGATCAGTTCAAAGACAGCAGAATCGTTGCAGTACTATTGAGAATAAAGGTTCTATACTCAAGGGCAGTACGGTTCCAATCTATTCAGATCTACAATGCACCAACAATCTTAAAATTAAGAAGTTAACCGTCTCGATTGCATCGGGGTAAAGCACTCGACCGGCAATCGGCAGACCGGGGTTCGATACCCCGCTGAGATGGATTTTGTAATATCGGATTGATTTACATAAAATCAATTTCACCTACGGAAGTGCTTCCCGATTAATGAAATTGAGAAACAAACCCTCGATCATACTTGCGTTAATAATGACATTATAAATCGTGTTAGATGGTCAGTTCAAAGGCAGCAGAATCGTTGCAGTACTGTTCCATTCTATTCCGATCTACAATGCACTAACAATCCAGATGTGATGAAGTTAATCCTACCAGTAGCTTAGGGGTAATAGCACTCGACTGGCAATCGGGAGACCGGGGTTTCGATACCCCGCTGAGATGGATTTTTTAAATTTCTGGATTGATTTACATAAAATAACATTATATAACGCATAACATAACGCACACATGTGCACGGTGCATTGCATTTTGTCATAATTCTATGATCGTTGGTAGCCGTTGGAATGCTGACTTACATTATATAGTGATCCCTTTCATCGATTTCCCAATCAACCGGTAACATGGGCTTTCTTACCGGTGAAAACCGACAATCGTTGCTATACCGAAATTTGGTTAATACTGAAAACCGAATACCGGTTAATATCGAAAATTGGTGTTTCAGGTAAATACTGATAAACAGGTTAATACCGAAAATTGCTATCTTGGGCTATACCGAAAATCGGTAATATGGTTCATACCAAAAACCCGGTATGAAAGCCGATATCAAATTTGTATACCGTTTTATACCGAAAACCGGTATTAAAACCGGTAAACCGGTTTTTTTAGCAACTAGTTTACAGGTTTGTCGGTCGGTTGGTGTGTGTAGTAGGAATATTTACAGTTATTTTACATTGAAATTAGTGGGGTCATTACTTGAACTAAACTAAACTTCATACCATCCGCAATTAATGTATTAAAATTCTAATTTTTTTTTTAAAGTGTGTACCTTGATGATAGTTTTTATATCTGCTATGACATTTTGTCATAGTATTTCCCTGAAAGCCAAAAAGGCCAAAAAGCTTCGGACATTGTTTGTTTTCGTAAAATATTTTGAAAAAGAATGATTTTTTAGGTAGTGTTCCAGAAAGCTCTTTAGGATATAGGATGTAAAGTTCCACATAGAACATCTGGACAGCTGTCATAAGTGTAAAAAAAACAAAAACAAAAAAACAATGGACGTTGGGTGTTTTTTGTGATTTTAGTTTTTTAGTTTTTTAAGCTTTAACGTGTGACATAGGTTTTTTTTTGCCAAAACTTTTATGATAGGATTATTCCCAGTAAAAACGATTTTTTTTATAGTATGTGTTCGAAATCGGTAATTATGGACATAGACTGTTTTTGTAATAAACGCATCAATTTGCAAACCTCGAAAACAAGTTAAAGAATACCCGGAAACGAACTACCCATTCGCTCTATTCATAGGGGATGACAAGACCGTACTTACTTACATGTAATAGAATCTTAATTAAGAATCCAGCTACATATTGAACTGTTCTAACAGCTGGGTCTATAGTGTGGCTCGACCCACGAGGTCGAACATACGCTGTATGCACTTACTTAGACGGTAGTCATTCGAGGATAGATGTGACTCTTAATAAAACCATTGACGGCATCGGAATTTATGCTAAGCCTACGCCGAAGGGAAAAATTTATACCGCTTTGTAATGCGATCTTCACTGTTTTCTTAAAGCAGTATTAAATTCAAACCCCCACCTCCCCCCCGGGATGAAAAATAACTATAAGCACTATTAGTAGGATTTTACTTTAATTGGTACAGCGTTTTTGGATGAGCGAAGCGAAGAATTCAATTTCACTGACCCCCAAAAAAATTTAGCTCGGATGTATTTTTTTGTATTTTTTTGCTTTTGTTTTTTTGTCTGTTTGTTCGCACGCTACCGGGCAAACGGCATAATATGCGATCTTGATGAAAATTGGAGGGGACCTTCGAAATCACGGAACTTAGACCTGTTACGTTTTTGGGTACAATCGAAGAAATATTTCTCATGAAAATCGTACTTTTACGATTTTTTCGATTTTTTGTGCGATATTTTCGTGACATTTTGGGGCCCATTCTAACCAAACGGGTGGGGCTACAACGTTCATATTTTACATGTACATTACAGTAATGGTGATGTATTGCTTTTTGAAAGAAAAAGTTGAAAAAGTTAGTCAAAATCCATAGAATAAAGGTTTATAATATTAGTTTTTTGAGGTTTATAATAACAATTAACAAGTAACAATAGAAACTTGACAAGAATCACCTACAATGCATTCAAAAAGCTCTTGCAAAGAAAAAGTGGTCCTACACTCTAAATTAAAAGAGCGGAAAAACACTCAAATCGAGTGAAATTTCGCTCCTTTTTTAACTTGTATTTGCACCACTCTTTCTGAGTGACCACCACTCCTAGAATTGAGTGAAATAATTTCCCCTCAATTATAGAGCGAAATTTTCACTCTGAATAAGGGTGATAATCGCTAATAAAAGATCGAAATTCACTCAAATAATAGCGATATTTTGGCTTCAAAGATACTCTCTATTTAGGCTATTTATAACTCAAACAGAAGCGAAAATCACTCAAAATTGAGACAACTAACTTCCCTAAAAAATATCGCAATTCAATCAAAAAGTAGCGGTGGGAGAAAAAGGGAGATAAATCGCTCAAGTAGCTTTAAATTCAGTATACGTATTGCATATAGGTACACATGATATATTATGTTATTTTCAACTCATGTTAATAGGTCAATATCTTAAAACTACAAAATAGTATTATAGCAGCTGTATGCAAACATCACATTGATATGTAGATGGACGACTGCGTTCTCTCTCTTCACTGTGGACCCCCATGAAAAGGCATGCATATAATAATTTCCATTAAGTTTTATCTTGGCCAACACATAATATATTATGTTGTTTTTTAACTAAAACAATGAAAACACAATGAACTATTCGTGCATATAGAAGTACAACAGATGTCGACATTTAGGCCCTACCTTTTACTTTTCGGCGTTTTCCGCAGAAATGCCCTTCCTATTAGAACGTTGCACACTTCATCACTACACCAGTCATAACTATTTTTCCTTGAAAACTTACACTGGCAAATGGGAATGCGCACACGGTCACGAACTAACAGACACTGACGAGTTAGTTGGTTTCGACGATGCTGACGTGGACAGAGGACCGTTGATACATATCGGAATTCCTACCTCGTTCTTTGTCATGAGTACATGATAAGCAATTATTACCAGTGACATGTTTGAAACGTCGCCGGTAAAATCTTGCTATTCATCCCCTAGACTTGGCACCGATCAGGACAATATAGTAGACATACAATAAGAAGAAGCCCCATTCATCGCTTAGATAAATCTCAACACTAATCCCTTGAACAAGCTTTATGCATCGCTCACTATTGACTAAACATCGCTAACTAAAGAGCGGTTTCACATGGTCACTCAGCACATTTGAGCTAAATAATGATCACCCAATACATCGAGTGAAAATTCCAGTTAAAATTGAGTGACGAATACTCAAAACGAGTGAAGTGACCATCCGCTCGGCGTATTGAGTGAAACAAACCACTCAAATAATTTAGCGTGTACGCAAACTAAAAACTTACAAAAAAGCTCATCCATTAACGCTACTAAAAAAGGCGTTGGCAAAGCTTCCTAGTTCAATGTTATACGCTCATTTTTGGAAAATAAATTATTCAATGTTTATTCAATGTATACACATGATAATCATAACAAATAGGTCCTAACGGTATAAAAATTGAGACTACGTTTTTGTTTCAAGTATATCGAGTACAGAAAACTACATTATTTGATATTGCATTCAGTCCACAACACAAACGAAATTTCTAAAAACCTGATTTTCAACATTTTCGCCTGCGGCGCTATTGTTGGGGACCTTGCCCCGAAAACTCCCCATACTTGGCACCTATAGAATGTCCCCCGGGATATTATATAGCCCTCCCGGGATGAAAGCCTGATTCAACACAGTTTTAGGAGTGACAAAAGATTTCATTTTCCTCGTGTATTTAGTATCATGCCGAAATTCTAGCTATCAAAGAATATTTGACCCTTTTGGCAATCATATCAGAACAATAAATAATGTACTTAATTTCAAGATCGTACTTAACAACCAAAAGGGTGGCGTGACAGTAAGTCATACATCCAACAGATGATACGGAAGCTAGACAAGCAAGACGAACAACCTTATTTTACAAATACTATTCCTAATTACGCTAACCATATTACCACTGTTTTTATTCTTACAACTCTTGTACTACCCCGGGGTTTGGAAACTCTGGAAAACACGTAAGGCAAAGGCACTTACCAATGCATAAGTGGACACAGCGATAGAGCTAGCTGACATGACAAGTCAATCCCAGTGCTGAACCGAGTAGACAACCCGCACCCAGAACCCAGTTCAAGGGATGAAATAAAGATCGGTTTTGGATGAGCGTAGCGAGCGTAGTGAGTGGAGCGAAGACTTCAATTTCACTGACCTCCCCAAAAAATTTAGCTCGGGGGGGGGGGGTTTTTTTTTTTTTTTTTTTTTCCGTCTGTTTGTTCGCTCGATTCCGGTCAAACGGCATATGCGATCTTGATGAAAATTAGAGGGGACCTTCGTTTTCTCTGAACTTAGAGGTGTATTGTTTTTGGGGACAATCGAAAAAATAATCCTCATGAATATCGTACTTTTACGATTTTTTTTCGATTTTTTGTGCGATATTTTCGTGACATTTTGTCCGATTCTGACCAAACGGGTTGGGCTACAACCTTCATATTTCACATGGACATTAAGGTTATGGTGATGTAGTACCTTTTGAAAGAAAAAGTTGAAAAAGTTCGCCAGAATTCTAGAAATAAAGGTTTTAATATAAGTTTTTTCAATTTTTAGAAAAGATATTTTCGTCCCATTTGGGCCGATTCTGACCAAACGGGTGGGGCTACAACGTTTAGATTTCACATGGACATTAAGGTTATGGTGATGTAGTACCTTTTTACAGAAAAAGTTGAAAAAGTTAGCCAGAATCCACAGAAATAAAGGTTTTAATATGAGTTTATTGAGGTTTATAATAACAATTAACAAGTAACAATAGAAACTTGACAACAATCACCTACAATGCATTCAAAAAGCACTTGCAAAGGAAAAGTGCAAACAAACGCAAAAAACGCAAACAAAAAAATTACAAAAACGCTCATCCATCAACGCGGCGGGACTTTAGGGGTTTTCCTAGTTTAAATTAATGTTCACAAGTAGAGACATGGTTACCGGTTTCGTTTTGATGAATATTGTCCTTGTAATACCCCAACCTTCCGGGAAGTAACCTGAATGCTTTGAGAATAGTTATTTAAATTCAGAACAATATAACAAAACTAAAATATAATAATATAATATGAGTTCAAGCAAAAACCTGAACGATTGTCAATATTTTGATTAGATTTTTTTTTTCTGTTTGAGACACTATCTTGTTAGATAATAGAAGTATAAGCCAATAAAAGTAGAAAGCTAATTTTAAAGCAACTGTTGTAGATGAAAGCAGTAATCATTTGATAATAATGCCAAGACGAAACTAGCCAAATATAATATGTCATGTTCAATGGTTTGTTCAATCAGCTACTAGGAAGCTTCGCAAACGCTTTTTCAGGCACGTTGTTGGATGAGCGTAATTGGTGCATTGAGCTCCCATGTGTTATGCGGATTTTCTGTTGTTCTGTGAAAAAATCATAACTAAGTCAATTTTTTTTTAATTAAATTAAGTTAAATAAAAAATTTAACTTAAATTTTTAAATTTTTAATTAATCGTAATTTTAAAAAAAAGTTAAAATTGCGATTTTTAAAAGAAATAATTTTTTGATTGCGCTCAAATTTAACACGAATAGATAAATTCATAAAATAAAAGTTCTGTGAAAAACACACTAAAATAGGATAAAGCATGTAGGTGTTTAAGTCAAAGAAAAGAACTATTGAAAAAAGAAATAAAACATGAGAAATAATTTTTCGATTGCGCACAAATTTCAACGAATATTGTTATTCATAAAATTAAGGTTCTGTAAAAAAAATCATTAAAATCGGATAAAGCATAAAGGTGTTGTTAGTCGAAGAATTTTTTCAAAAATCACTTTTCGATTGCGCTCAAAAACGTGGCAGTTTCTAAGTTCAGAGATTTCAAAGGCCTCTAGAAAATTTTATCGCAATTGAGGTATCGGTTTAGCCGGAATCGTGTTAAAAGACACACAAAAATACAAAAAAAACACCCCGGATTTTTCTCCTCCAGTGTAGTGAAATGGAATCTTCGCTTCGCTCATCCAATTATCATCAAGTGTTTTTGCCTACAAGTTGCTAGAAAAATACTTCTTTAAAAACTAGGAAGCTTCGCAAACGCTTTTTCAGGCGCGTTGTTAGATGAGCGCAATTTTTTAAATACGAAAAAACCGTAAATTTGCGATTTTCACAAGAAATAATTTTTTGATTACGCGCAAATTTTACACGAATATATAAGTTCATAAAATTTAAAGGGTTTTGTAAAAAATAATTACAATCGGATGAAGCATGTAGGTGTTATAAGTCGAAGACATTTTTAAAATCGAAAAAAAAATCGTTATCGCGATTTTCATAAAAAATAATTTTTTGATTGCGCTCAAAAAGTTGGCAGTCTAAGTTCGAGATTCGAAGGCCTCCAAAAAATTTCATCGAAATTTGGAGTGTTGGTTTTCCCGGGAAATCGGCTAAGAGACACAAAATACACCGAAAAAAAAGATAAAGAAAAAAAACATTCGATTTTTTTCTCCATGTAGTGAAATCATATCTTCGCTTCGCTACATAAAAACGGTTAGCAATATTAGAGAAAGGGATAATATTGTACTAATTTTAAAAAATACAGCTACTGTACAGTTTATATTTCAGGAAGATCAAGGAGGCAAACCGTAACCCACAGGCCTGAACAATCACTTCATGGGAGTATCCGGCCGTACCACTACCCCCATAACGTGAAATAATGGGTTAAACTGAACAATTTTGTTGTAAAATTTTTAAATTTCAATGTACCTTTGTGGAAAGAGAGAGAGAGAGTGAACAGAAACCCTTGTGTGCAGTCCTCACGCTAGCTTGGTCAAGAGGGTCGAGCTACCCGCTGGTCTTAGAATGACATTCCTGGTGTGCAAGGACAGTCTAGGGCACTATGTATTTTTACCTTTTTTGTTGTTAACTTTAAATACTGTTTCCCCTCTAGGAAGTAAAGAGAAATGTATTCCTAGTTTCTTCAGTGTCACATCCACCACACTTTTGGGGACAAAGACGTCTACCACGCATTTGGAGCTGGGGGATAAAAGAAGCCAGGCTCGGTCTGAAAGTCAGCAGGGTGGTGTTTCCTACCGGGTTCATCACTACAAGAGGTAGGGGGTTCTCCTCCCACACACACTGGTTTTCCTGTGCCACTACACATGATGCTTCTTTCCGCTCGAACCAATGGGAGCTGGGTTTTCCGCTCATACATACACAAGAGCTGGTTTTTCCCGCTCGAACCAATGGGAGCTGGGTTTTCCGCTCTACATACACATAGAGCTGGTCTTTCCGCTCGAACCATGGGAGCTGGGTTTTCCGCTCTTGCACGAGACAGGTTTCTTCTCTTAAATACACGTAGGTTTTCCTACGGAACAAACATTAACTGATCTATCATTAATCTCTCTCATTCTCTCTGTGTAACTCGAATGTGTAATCGTAATTTATTGGTGTTAATTAATAATTCATTAAAAGTGTCTGTGTAACTGCGATCAAAATAAATTATGTATCACTCTAAATGCGTGTGTTAAGTGTTTCATTCAATAATCCAACCTGTTACAATGGTGACGCTCGGTGGATTCGAACTTCAGTGCTTTTAAGTTTTAAGTGCAACGCTACGTTATATATCAACGGGACGCGCAATACGTCATTGGGCATGTAAAACGGCCGCGAGCTATGTGAAATAGCTGACGGTCGACTTGAGAGTAAGCAGTAAAAGTGATTTTATGGGGTAGGTTTCATTTCGTCACGACAGGCCCGGGCAAACGGACGCTGAAATAACGGCGCATAAAGAAACAAGTGAGTACAACCAGTAAATTTAAATAAACAGTTTAGGTTACAGGATTTTTTTTTACTTGATAGACAGAGTGAATACTTAACCTGCAGTAACAGGGCAAGCAGGAATGGGGCACCTAGTCCTATATCGGGGGTCTGGGGTTTGATTTCCCTTTTTCGGGCACAGATAAGGGACAAACTTTGGCACAATTTTTAAATGCGATTGAGGGTGCAGCAGCACTTGGCTGTTGGACGGAGGAACAAAAGGCAATAATTAAACTGAATAAAACTTGCCCGAGGCAGCTAGGTTGTCATTGATTCACGCCCGGATCTACAATTAGCAAAATTCCACTGAACTACAACAGCATTAACAGAAACGTTTCACAGAAGCTCATCCTCAAACATATCATGCACAGCATCTTTTAGATTGCCCAACGAACAAATGAGAATGTACTTGATATGAAACGCGCATTAGACTTTTAGGACAGAAAACAGTGAAAACCTTGTGCTAACCAAGCAAAAAAGAAATTGCGTCAACAGGTTCTAGAAGAGAATATGCTCACCAATTTTTACGCGGTCTCGGGAAACCATATCAAAAGATTTGTGTAACAAAAAATCCTAACACATTGTGAGGAGGCAGTAGCATTGGCCAAACTTGAGGAACAGAATGACATAATGTCAAATGGAAATCGCCATACAATATCTTTAATTGAGAGTAATAATGCGGTTTCGGATTCAAAAACCAGTATCGGCCCCAAGTCAAACAGCGGAGAAAAATAATACTCACTTTTATTCTAATCAAAATGGCCAAGTTTCTCAAGGTAGATATGAGCGCAAACAGGCTACGGTAACTTTTCAAATAATAACCCGGTACAAACAATGCTGGACAGGGAAAGCAAAATAATTTAAATTTATCCGTTGCTACACATGCAATCAAGATGGACATTTTTCTCGCGAATGTAGAACTCAATCAAGGACTCAGCCTAGACAGACACAGTTTAGACGAGGATATAACAAACAAAATGTTACATGTTTTGTTTGCCAACAAGTGGGACATTATGCCAGAATGTGCCCGATGGTTAGGAACTCACATAGCAACCCAAACGAGGTACGGGTTCCTCCCTTCGTTTCCCGGGAAGGAGCTCCGAGACTAAACAAGTAGTTAGCACGAATTGGCAGGCACATCACAAGACGACAAAATACAGTGTTGAGGGAAGAAGCAAGGTTCTGTGTGAAAGGGGTTTCATAACGTTGAAGGACAAATACAAACATTATCGTTGTTTGGGTTGATCCGGTGCCGGATTTCGTTAGTGTAAAAGAGTGCTCTAAAAGGGAGGAAACATTTCATTTATTCATGGAAATAAAAACATTGTTAGTGTGACTGGTCATTCTATACCTGTAAGGGGAATAGTAAACCTACAGCTAGGCCTTGGAAATAAATTTTTATAAACATAACTTTATAGTGTGTGATGATGACCTAGCATGGAAACTGGAGGACTTCTAGGTCTAATTTCATTAATAAATTTCAAGTAGATGTCATTGTGAGTGAAAACATTTTAAGGGAGGGTGATAACAAAATACCATTAATGAAGACAGCACGAGTAATTTCACTCAATAAAAACAAAACCCTTTACGAGACAACAAGAAACAGAATCAAGAGTAAGCAGAAACAAAACAAAATTAGCCAAAAAGGGGGAATAAAAATAATGTACGTGAAACATAATAGAACAAAAGGAGGCTCTAACACAAACATTCAAAACGATAGTAAATTGATAAAAATTCTCTTGATACATTGCCAAAACAATAAACCAATTGTAGTGCAAAATTTGTGAGAGATACCGTTTTTACCTGCCAGGTGTGAATTCTATTGAAGGTAACAATCGGATCTAATGGACAAGGCTGGACAATTAAGGATGTTATTGTAGAACCAGAATTCATCTTAATACATGGTATACTGAGTGCAAGGACACTAGTACGCGAGCGCACAAACAAAGCATTCAAATCAAGCTAATTAACGTTTTGAGTGTGACATTACCATACCGCTAAAACCGTGATAGGGACACTTAGTGACCTATATGACGCAATCCAGGAGATAGTCCCTGCCATCCACTAGACAAACAAAATAACCATAGGGGAACTCATAACGAGGACCTACTAAACAAGGTATCATTAGACCATTGGGGAAAAATGAACAAGACGAAGTTAAGGGGCTAATTGAAGAATATTCTGATATATTCTATAAACCAGGTGAACCCATACCAGTTACTCCATTAATCAAACATAGGATCTACACAGGGGATAACCCACCCGTAAAAAAAGCCCATATCGAGTTCCACATGCACTTAAACAGAAATAAAAAAACAAATTGAAGAGGGAATAGAGGAAGGAGTATACGAACACTCACTATCACCATGGAGCAGTCCTTGTTTATTAGTCCCCAAGAAATCGGCAGATGGGACACCTTTGTATCGCGTAGTTCTGGACTTTGTACTCTTAATGAGATATCACAGATCAAGTATACATGTTGCCTAATATAACAGACACATTAGATCAACTTTCTGGTTCGCGCTGTTTCACGACCCTCGACCTTCAATCAGCTTACCATCAATCGAAATACACCCCAAGGACAGGCATAAAACCGCGTTTACGTGCCAGACTGGCCACTTCCAGTGTCGTCGCCTTCCGTATGGATTTGAAATCAAGCCCTGCTTGTTTTCAGAAGCTCATGGATATGTATTTTCAGGCATGGTAGGAACAGGAATTTTGGTTACCTCGATGATATAATTGTGTTCGGACGTAATTTTCAAGAGCATCTAGAACGCTTACGGAAGTATTCGAACGTATTAAAAGAGCCTCTCTCAAACTAAAACTGGAAAATGTCACTTTATGCAGCCAAAGGTTGACTACCTTTTCCATGTAATTTCAAGCAAAGGGGTAGCCCCCGACCCAAATAAATATCAACAATACAAAACTACCCTCGACCAACAACAGTGACCCCAGGTACGATCATTCCTAGGTATTTCTGGGGACTACAGAAGGCATGTGAATAGGTTGCACATGTAGCAAAAGCAGTAAGTTTACTTACCTTGAAAAATGCACGATTTGAATGGACTGAAAGACAACAGAAGTCTTTTGAAGATTTGAAAACAATGCTCTGTACGGTACCTGTATTGCGATACACGGGTTATGAATAGGGAGTTCATACTAAAGACAGACGCATCAGAGTATGCTCTAGGAGCATCCTGGGACAAAAGAACCCAGAAACAGGATTAGAACAACCCATAGCTTATACTAAGTAGGCAGTTGACACCCGCAGAAAAAACGTATCCAGTAATTGAAGAGAGTTGTTAGGGATAGTATACGGTGTTTAAGCACTTTAGGGTTTATCTCTATGGAAAAAAGTTGTGATCCACACAGATCCAAGCCGTTAGTTTGGCTGAAGTCGTTGAAGACTGACTGTTCTTCTCGACTAACTAGGTGGTCTCTTTTGCTTGCTGAATACGACTATGACATAAAACACAAGCCAGGCCGTGCACATGCAATGTTGATGCATTATCAAGGATAAGGATACAAACTGTAACAAATTTTGAGCCAGTATTGGATCGTCAGCTAATCAAAACTGCTCAAAGACAGGAAATCGTTTCAGAATATCATTTCTCAACTACCCACACAGCACACCACGTTTCAAAACGTTACTTTTTATGTTACATGTTCCAGAATGTTAGTTCAAATTATAAAAATCTATACAACGTACGAAAAAAAGTTATGTTTGTAACAATATTTTTTGGTTCTCAAAAACATTCTCACAACGATGTTGCAACATTTAGTAACTAACAATTCGGTGGATAAAAAAACAAATTGACCTTTTCCCTTTGTAACATTTTATTGACGATGCTACAATGTCGTGCCATTTTCCGTAAAAGTCTTGGAAAACCATGTGAAACGTTAGAAACGGCTCATTTCACTTTCTGAGAACGTTCATAAAATAACCTCATACATTTTAAATCTCAACGGTTTTTGCGGCGTGGGGTAGCTTGTCCCGTGTTGTCTGTGCTCTGCTCATTCGACAATCAGTCGTCGGGAGAGAAAGACGCGTGTACATGTGGCTGTTGTGTTAACGTGATTTGGGGCGCGGCGGCAAAGGGCGGACGAAAGGGAAGAGACGGAATGACTTTAAAAAAGGTGTGAAACGGGTCGTTTCGACGCGTCGCGTTGTTACCTTACTCGTGTGTGAGTTTGACGTTTCGGAACCACTGTGGGTTCCATCTTCATCGACTGATTGCTGAAAGAGCGTTTGTTGTTGCCTCTCTCATTCGTGATCGTTTTTTAAATGCTTTGACCAATGCCTGAAGGATTTAATACCGCTGAGTGAGTGATTGAATTGTGTCAAGTTCATATCTTGGATTACCTATATTTGCTTATACATATATATTTATCTATTCCTATACCTTTCAGTTGATTCGTTTTTACCAGCAACGCTCGCGCGTTTTTGTCAGCCTTAAATTGATTTTGGTCCCATGCTGTTAGGGTATAGGCCTACCATGGCTGCGACTTGAATAAAAAGTTAAAATTGTCATAATTTGTGCCAGTTTCTGTACGTTTCTTGATCTAGGCCTAAGTTGTGTGAAAAGGTATGTTGCTGCCCCTAGCAAATGATTTCTGAAAATGTATTATTACTATATGGTTGCCACCATATGAAACCCATTTCCAATTATCAATACACGAAAATATAATTTTAATTTATAATCGGTGTTTCGAAATAATATATACGCACAATCACTAGTTTATCTTACATCAATTCAGTGAGTACATACTCGCGGACACCGATTAATCAATTATTCAATTAAATTTTTTATCGATAATCATTCGATTATCCAATAATCGATTAACCATCGATAAATAGATTTTGCAGCAACCATAATTATTACATTATTTAAGAAGTGTAGAAGCAACGTTCTAGTAACATTTCTCCATGTAACTATTTTAAAAGCTACCACAACGTTCATGAACATAAGTATAACACCTTACAATGTTGTTACCTGGTCGTTTACACAACATTGTGATACAAGTTGCATGAACGTTTATGAGGTTCGTATGCAGCGGGACATTTGGATATTCATCAATGTTACAATTACTATACCAAACGTTGTGGGATTATCGATGTTTAAAAGAAAACTTATATTAATGTTGAGGAAACGTTACCGTGCTGTGTGGGTAAAGCAAGGACATACGAGAAACGTGACTTTATGCTTGACGATGAAAAGGGTTACTATACAAAACAAGGACGATTAATGAACGAGAGGATCGTTTAGTATGCCAGTATCTTTTCGATGGAAAACCATTGCAAACTATCACTCATTGCCCCACGCATCGCATGTTGGTTTCGACCGCACGTTGCAACTGGTTAAATCACGATTCTTCTGGCCGAAGATGTACGGAGAAGTGAAACAATTCTGTGACCGATGCATTTCCTGCCAGAAAGCAAAATCCTCTCCTCATTTGAAACGAGCTCCTATGCAATTAGTACCTATCATTCCTAAGCCCATGTCCCCCGTAAGTCTCGATATTGTCGACCCTCTAGCCACATCAGATCTTGGGAATAAATATATCCTCACTTTCCAATGCCACTTTACTAAATACCCTGAAGCAGTATGTATTCCGGATCAAAAGGCTACCACGATCAGCAGAGCTTTTGTCGAACAGATTATCACAAGACATGGAGTACCGGATAAACTGTTGACAGACAGAGCGGCAAATTTCCTCTCGGAAATGATGAAGGAGACTTGCAAAATATTAGGCGTTAAGAGACTATTCACTACGAGCTATAGGCCACAAACGAACGGAACCCTGGAACGATCACATCGCACTTTCGCTGGGATGCTAAGTCACTACATAACGCAAGATAATCAACGGCAATGGGACCAAATGCTACCTTTTTCTCTAATGGCATACCGATCCACAATCCATTCTGCAACTAGCGAAACTCCGTTCTTCTTGATAAATGGAAGAGACATATCCTTGCCATATGAGCTAGCAGTCAGCCCGATGCAATTACATTATGATATTGATGTTAATTACCCGGCAGAGCTCACGCTTCGATTGCAGAAGGCATTCGAAATAGTGCACGATAACCTCAAGAGGAGTGCATTAACACGAGAACGGCAATACAATAAGACCGCAGCACCTGTGACCATGGAAGTGGGAAACTTGGTATTCCTACGGGAACCAGCCATTAAGCCCGGCACTATTAAGAAATTCGCTTTACATTGGAGTGGACCTCATCGTATAATAGGCCAAACATCCCCTGTCAATTTCAGAGTACGGGATTTATACGCAAAGGGTAAGGAACAATTGGTACACGTTAACAGACTGAAGCCGTACCGCTATGAATACCCGGAAGAAGACACCTCTAGTCTTGCAAACAATGTTGATAACGGAGGCAATCTCAGTGACCTCGACTCACTACAGCAAACCCCAAAGGAGGTACCCATTGACGATGACGGTATTGCTATACAACCGCCACCTCCAGCGCCACCCCCGCGCTACGAGCTGAGAAGTGGACTACGCTAAAACATATAAAAACTTGCGCATTCGGTTTAGACGGAAACTTTCTAGTAAAACAATAGCATTTGCTAATAGTAAATAATTGAGCTGGTCTTGGTTATAATGGTATGTGCAGTACCTCTTACTAATAACATACATCTATCAGACTTATTCTCATTACGAATAATAATGGAATATCTCTGATTTACAGGGAAAGAAAATCGGAACACCACTAAACGCGAGCGCAGTGAATCCACTAGACTCTGGAAAAATGAAGAACATACGTGGCAATTTTATTTTGATAAGTCAATACTATGTTGTTCGCACAATCTGCTGACCTGGACACAGGAGTTTTTTTCTTCGGAAAAGGACTCTACTCAGCGGTAACAGATGGACTATCGTGTTGGAATTAAAATGTCAACCTACAAGGAAAACTTACGAGTTTCACAGGTACCTTGACAAACCTGCAAGCAATTGGAAATAGAAGGATAAAGGGTCAAACCAGGAGAACTGATGGAGGCCAAGGAGGCCAGAATGGACAAAGGAAAAGGAGAACATGGAATACAAGAATATTTTTGAACCTAGGACAATCATGGACAGAGGAATTGACTAATTTACAGTCTGAAACAGAAGGAATAGTAAGGAGCTTACGGATATTATTAATACTTAGCCCCTCCCCGTAAAACGCGACGAGACTTTCGATCTCGGTGGACACGCACTTCACTTTTCTTCGGAATTTTGGATAAACGTGATCTTAACAAAATAAACAAACGATTGAATGCTACGCAAATGTCATGGATGAGATAACTCATGTAGTGCAAGATCAAAGCACTTACTTGAAGGGAGTTGCCGATATTGCCACTAAAAATGCAAGGAATATATTAAAATTAGTACCTACAATACATAGCTTAAATAAACGCTTATTAGAAGTGGAACAACGTTACAACGACACCCATCTTTCTAACTGAAATGACGTTTACTTTAAGTGCAACAATGAGGTCAATGGGACGAACATTACATAATATAAGAGAGGATATTTTACAACTCGAACAAGTTCTCGAATATGCTGCTGTGGGTAAATTAAGTTCACATCTGTTGTCACCCAGAAAGTTATTGGAACTATTACAGTCTATCACTCCACAACTACATCCTGAACACTCATTACTAACGAACTTAAAGCTGGATGAGATGTACGTTTACTACGATATAGCCAGAGTAAGAGTTGCTGCATTGAGAAATAAAGTAACTGTTCTCATTGACATCCCTATTAAAACTGCTAATAGTTATTTCCAAATGTACAAGACAGAAGAAATGCCGACAAGGTAGATAATCACAGTGCAGCCGTGTACATTCAAGCATCCACGTTGTACTTAGCTATCACTCCGGACAAGCAACTTTTCATAGAACTTACGGACGATGATATATCTTCATGTACAGATGGGCTTATACGAATATGCCCCACCTTTAAAGGCTGTACGTACTTCTACGCGATCATCTTGCTTATACGCACTGTTCATGGGTGAAAAGACACAAGTTAACAAGCTGTGTAATGTGATTGTCGCTTTAACGTATCAACCGAAATGGTACAGAGTCATAGATACTAACACATGGTTTTACAGTGTGAAACTGATACTTTATGGATCCAATGTTATAACCAAAACCCAAAAATGGAATCAAACACTACTCAAGTTACTGTACAAGGTACTGGAAAAATCACCATTCCGGCTGACTGTCGAGCCATTACGTCCGAATATCTGTTGCTACCTCATACAACAGATTTTATTATTTCTCACATAACTCAAGCTCGATACCATTTGCCGCCAATTCAACCACTTCTTCAAACTATGAGCAAGGAAGAATCACGAGATGTGACAAGTGTAAATTTGGGATCTTACCAAGAGATTGAACAAATACTGACGGAAATGAGCAAGGAACCTTTGTCACCACCGCAATTACCGTATCACACATGGTCTGAAAAACTGACGAGTATTTCACAACCATGGACTACTATTTTAAACAAAAGTTACCCCATCGCGACCGCATGTTTTCTTTCGACTACTATTATTGCACTAGGCTTTATATGCAAGAGTAAATGGCAACAATTGAGCAATTTGGTAGGTTTATGCGCTAAGGTACGCCATACCATGACACAAAATCGCAAAAATGGTAACCACCTACCACCATCCAATGTAAACGTCGCTCCAAGGGATGAACAGCTAGGAGAAGAATTAACTCCTTTTCAATCAATTTTTCAAGAATAATGATAGAAGACGGGAGGGATAGAATAGGAAGAAAGGAAAAGGGAAGGGCAAAGTTTAAAAATAAATAAAATAAGTAATAAATAAGTAGGTGGATGGGTAGTACATAAATAATTAGTATGGGCTATCACGTATATAGTTATTTTAAAACTAATGGCAACTATGTAGAATGTTAATCCCTATAAGAATCATGTAATAATACGGAAAGTAAATAGGTTAGCAACTCGGATAATTTTCAACTTATTGCGGCGGCTGACGAGATTATGATGTAAGCGTAATAATAGGATTTTTTTTTTATATACACATTTCGAAACATAGAGAGTGAGTAAGAGAAGAGATTTACATACAAATTCAAGTGTCATTTAAGTTTACTTCAAAGATACGATGGGTCGCTTGGGAAAGTGCATCCGCTGCCGTCGAGGGCGTCATCTGGCAGTTGATTGCAAGGGGCCATATCTACCAACCGTGGTCCCATCATCTTTAGCCAAGTTGAGGAATATTGAAGAACTGCCCGACGTCGTTCCTTCTCCAACAATTTTTCGGACGGAACCTCAGACCTTGCAGAAAAATTCACCCAAGGACGTCCTTCAACTCAGCTCGTGCACTACTCCCAGATCCCTAGAAGAAACATTGACACCACACATGCAGAAGGCTATAGACAAAGCCCTTATACCCTACCCTGCTCATGAAACTTTGATCGAATCGTTCTCAATCAAAATCACTAGGCGTGCCATGAAATCACTTGCCAAATTGAACTGTCTCAACGACGAGATTATTAACTATTATATGAATCTGTTGATAGAGCGAGGAAAAGGAGATTCATTCCCTACTGTCCACGCCTTTAACACATTCTTTTATACAAGATTATCGAAAACAGGATATGCAACACTGAAACATTGGACAAAGAGAATTGATATTTTCAGTTATGATCTCATAATTGTACCTGTGCACTTGGGGGTGCACTGGTGTATGGCCGCTATCGATTTTAGGGACAAAACGATCAAATACTACGATAGTATGGGAATTCGCAACGATAAGTGTTTGGACACACTAATGCAATACCTTGAAGAAGAAAGTATGGACAAGAAGCGGACATCTTACGACACATCAAGATGGAAAAAGATAAATGTCAA
This sequence comes from Sweltsa coloradensis, assembly GCA_024449915.1. Lineage (NCBI taxonomy): Eukaryota > Metazoa > Arthropoda > Insecta > Plecoptera > Chloroperlidae > Sweltsa > Sweltsa coloradensis. The sequence goes on from JAMZAV010006398.1 coordinate 18,407, forward strand.
GGATAACCCTCATCAGATGAACGGCTCTGATTGCGGAGTTTTCGCGTGCATTTCCGCGGAATATATCTGCCGAAATGCTAAGCTAACTTTCACACAAACCGACATGCCGTACTTCAGGAGAAGAATGGTCTTTGAAATTCTCCATGCCAAACTGCTAGATTCTGTTACCATTCCAACATCAAGCGATGCAGATTCATTGGAGGGTGTTCCAATGTGGGAATCACGCAGCACAGCACAGTTGCCTATCGAGACTGTGCCAACACCAGCAGTCTCTCCAGTAGTAGCTGCACTGTCGCCCCTGCCGCCATCGCCACGACGAAAGACCCCATCCCCGATCACAATAACTGTGCCATCACCAGCAATCTCTCCGGTAGTAGCCGCACTGTCGCCCCTGCCGCCATCGCCACGACGAAAGACCCCATCTTCAATCGTAATAGAAGAACTTCCGAACTATACCCCTACTTCAAGACATACCAAAACAGACATCCTCCCGACGCAGGCCAAGGATCTACGAGCACTACAACTGTTAAAGGAATCGATCTTTGACCTACGCGACGTTAGGCTCAAGTTCGATAGTACGAACATGGAACCCACCATTTTAGAAAGGAAGTTAAGGACACATTATCTAAACGATTGTGCGCGTTACAAAAAACAATATGGTTCACCATGGTCGTGAATGGACGGAAATTCTAATGTGTTAACTCCTATGTTTGTTTATGTCTAATTTGTATTTGTGTCAGAGAAACATGAAATTCTAATTCACCATTATATTTCTGTGTTTGTTTATGTATGTATAATTGTATTTGTGTCAAGGAACGTGAAATTCTGATTCACCATTTTTTTAAGCTTCTATTGTTTTTTTTATGTATGTGTGATTTACTGATTTGTATTTATATTATGTATTGTATCACAAACAAAACGTGAAATTCTAATTCACCAATGTGTTAGCTTCTGTATTTTTGTATGCATGTGTCACTTGTATTTATGTTGTGAATTGTGTCACAAAAATGATGCTAGTTCTTCAAACGTAGCATATTTTTTTGGGGGCGGCGGACGAGTGTAATAAGTGGGTAAACTGAACAATTTGTGTTGTATAATATTTAATTCAATGTAACTTGTGGAAGAGAGAGAGAGTGAACAGCAACCTTGTGTGCAGTCTCACGGCTAGCTTGGTCAAGAGGGTCGAGCTACCCGCTGGTCTTAGAATGACATTCACTGGTGTGCAAGGACAGTCTAGCGCCACCTATTGTATTTTTACCTTTTTTTGTTGTTAACTTTAAATACTGTTTACGCCCTCTATGGAGAGTCAAGAGAAGTGTATTACTCTAGTTTCTTCAGTGTCACAGTCCACCACACTTTAGGGGATGCAAAGACAGTCTGCCACACATTTGGAGACTGTGGAGGGTATAAAAGAAGCCAGGCTCGGTACTGAAAGTCAGTCAGGGTAGGTGCCTCCTACCAGAATCATCACTACAAGAGGGTAGGTGTTTCATCCTCACACACAGCACTGGTCTTCTCCTGTGCCACTACACATAGAGCTGGCCTTTCCACTCGAACCAATGGGAACTGGGTTTTCCCGCTATACATACACATAGAGCTGGTCTTTCCGCTCGAACCAATGGGAGCTGGGTTTTCCGCTCTTGCACGAGACAGGTTTTTCCTTCTCTTAAATACACGTAGGTTTTTCGTACGGAAACAAACATTACACTGGATCTATCATTACATCTCTCTCATTCTCTCTGTGTAACTCGAATGTGTATATCGTTATTATATTTGGTGTGTTTAATTAATAATTTCATTATAAGTGTCTCGTGTAACTGCGATTAAAATAAATATTATGTATCACTCTAAATGCGTGTGTTAAGTGTTTCATTCAATAATCCAACCTGTTACAAACGCACGAGTTACCACACCCAGGACGTACCAGTCTGAGTCAGCAAAGCGCAAGTATAAACAGTCCATCGACTTGAAGAGTTTCACAAGATATTTCGGCTATTTTATATTGAGCAACGATGACGTAACTATTATAATTCTACCACTTTACGACAAGGAAGGCTAACAATATCAATCTCGTATCTAAGCGTTTGGGACGGTTGCGTGTGTGCGTGTTCGTGTGTATTTCGTGTTCAATCTCAGACAACTGTGAGGTATGGGAATTAAGATGCATATTTGAGAGAAGAATAATTAAGTTAAGGCTCTACTGGCACCCTGTATTATTTCGGTGTGTTGCAGTGGTTTCGTACTTCCATCGTATCTAACGACACAATTGAGATATCTTTATAATTTTTTTTTTATTCTACTCAGTAAAGACGTCCAATGAACGTGTGTTGAGTACTTTTTCCAAAATTGTCCTTGTTTTTTAAATAAAATTTGTTAACTTTTGGGGAATATTTTAACATTTACCTGTTTTTCGCGATTTTTTTTAGGCGTAACCAAGCACTTTTTGGAAAAAGTACGCAACACACGTGTAAATATACACCTTCAACTAGCATTCCTAAAAATCTGAGAATTTTTGAACAAGGGGTGTCCGCTGTACAATGGAAGTACGAAAGCATGTTTCGGCGCTATTTTAGGCTTTTTTGACCCCAGCAAGTGGCGCAACCTAGCGATACGAAGCTTTTTCACCACTTTGAGTGACAGGTCATGTAATTTTGTTGAAAAGTTGTTCTGATTGGCTGCATGACTTTGCTCGTGAACTACTGCAGGACACCATTTGAATCATTATGCATAGATCTGCGCTATAGAATGCTATGCTTGGCGTCAATGTTTATTGCACTCTTACAGACAATTGTTCAAACCCGGAGCATCCCAAATATAAATTTTATTATATGTACAGGGACCAGTATGTTTTGGGTTCGATCCCCAGTCGGGACAATTTTGTTTATTATTTCACAACAGAATGAAACAATTATTAATACATCCAGCCACGGCGCGTTATTACATTTATGCATCTCTGAGTCTTTCAAATTTACTGCACGTGAATTGAAGTAAGATAATTTTTAGTGTATCGCCTTTTGAAAGCGTGTGATGTACTAATATGAAGTTGAGGCGGAAGTGGGGGGGGGGGGGGGAGGAGGGTTTATGGCAACAAGTCCATTTGTTTGGGTACGAACATAAACATCTCTAATAGGAGAAAAAAAATGGGTTGAAGCACGCGGAAAACCACTTTCCATGATGATAATAAACATAATCTAAATACAGTATTTTATTCGACTTTATTTGGCAATTTCAATTAACATTGTATATATTATTATGGTTTTAAAACAGTGTTACCACCGGGGATTGAACCACGGCTGTCAAATTAAGATGAGATAAGTCGTAACAAAGTGGCTTTATTGTTGGCTATTGCTTGAATATTAAATTTTGGTAGATGAAATTATATTTTTTATTTCAACCACGGCACGGGACCATTTTTATTTGAAGTTAAGAAAATTAATAATAAAAAGGGGTGAGAGCATCTGCCCAGACATCAGAGGTTCGGGGTTCAATCCCCGGTGGAGGCACCTTTTTTAATTTATGTCTATGATAAGACTACCATCATAACAGCGTCATAGTCGCCAACTATAAATAATATCTGGACATCAAGCAAAAGCAAAGCGCTCTGATGTGAATTCGCCTTTGGTTCACTTGCACCCACGATGTTATGAAAAGTTCTCTTACTCTCTCTAACTCTAACTCTTCTGGAAGGAAACAGGAATTAACTAGTTATGCCGAAAAGAATTTAAAAAATCAATCTGTGTTCCAAAAATATAAACGAAATTAAAATCGTATTTCCTCATTTTATCTGGATAAGTTATCTGCCTATTACACTACTTATATTTGAAGATTTATTAAATATACGCATCAATCGCATACTGCTATTATTTTTGTGCAACATTGCACAACTGTAGGCCGATGACAGCCACCGAGTCGTAAATTACCAGTGTCAAGCGGACACCAGACGTTCATTTCGTTTCGTAACATGCAGTGACCTTGTAACCGACGCAATTCTGTCACATCGAGATATAGGCAAATCTGGTTATTTTCATTCAGTTATTTTTCGTGACTCTGTGCTAGTTATCATACTTAGAAAGTGTGTGATCTCCCATGAAAAATAAGCTATAAGAAGTGTGTGGTGTAGGTGTGTAGGGTTAATGTTGAAAAAAACAATTGGTCACATGTGTGTTTATTATAGAATACGGTAATTGTAAGACATTTCGTGTTGTGTGTGTAATAATATTTGACTTGGGTCGATGGTTTTATTTATATCTTTAACCTTGGCTTTATAGTAGGCGACTAGGGACGCTGTTATGTTAGTACTTTAGACAGAAATTAAAAAGTGACTAAAACCGGGGTTTAAAACCCGGGCCGGGACCTTAGCTGTCCGGGATTGTCTTACCAACTGAGCTATGCAGCCACCAATTTAAATCTGTCTAATTCTTGGTCTGTTTTGTACATTTGTAGAGCAGCACTGAAAAAAACTAGAGAATACAAACTATCTCTATATAACCCTAGAGTTGGGCTATACGATGTTTAACCTTGGCTTTATAAGTAGGCGACTTTGACTCTGTTATGTTAGTACTTTAGACAAAAATTAAAAAAGTGACTACACCAGGGTTTGAACCCGGGACCTTAGCTGTCCGTACATGTAATGTACAAAATAGACCAAGAATTAGACAGTTTTAAATTGGTGGCTGCATAGCTCAGCTGGTAAGAGCATAGCCCGGACAGCTAAGGTCCCGGGTTCAAACCCCGGTGTAGTCACTTTTTGAATTATATATAGTATATAATATATATATATATATATATATATATATATATTACTCGTAAATATAATCTTTTAGAGTCGATATTTTATTTTCGTTGGAAAACAATGCTAAAACGTAGTCTAACGGTAATGTATTATTATACGGTCTACTATTTGTATTTTTGTATTAGACCGTATTTTTTTTTTTTAATGGAACTTAATATTTGTGTGGATTTAATAAAATAAAACAAAGCTTATAAATTTTCCGCTCGAGATAGGGGGACCATTTCACGCAGTGATTGTAGTTTGTTGTAATATGCATATTTAAAATATGAGTAGGGCTCAGTTTTGGAATTATTTTGTGTTCGATTCTACATGACCATCCATTATTTCGATGGCGCGTGTTTCAGTAGATCCATTGTATTGACACACGCACACATCCACACGATTGACATGTTTGTATAATTTTGTTTAACCCTGAGAAGTACATTGGTGGGTTATCATGAAACAGAAATTAAAAATGTCTCCACAAGGTATATTATAGATCTCAGGATTTTCACTCTCCGGGCGGATTCCAACCAACTTAGCATTATAGAGACGACGTGCCTATTTAGTATGTATTTTGCTAATTACAGAATTTGTTAATTGAATATGAGTGAAAACATTGTACGCACTGCACTAGAAATAAAAACTAAAATAGGCTTGCATCCCGGCATTCGCCTAAGGGCTCAAGAATTCCCGGATGAAACTTTCAGCTAGGATTGCTGGTGACGGGATTCAACCGTTTCCTTCCCAAAACAGAGTCTCACGCGTTATGCATGAGCTACCTCTAACGGTTATTCGGTCAAAGCAAGCCATGCAGGGTTCGACAAATGCTATGTCAGAGATGCTGGAGACATGTCGAAATATTTGTGGTCTGGAAAATTTGTTCCAAACGGACACAACAGAGAGGCGTGTTTTCGTGTAATATGCATTTGCCGCCTGCCGGTGCAGCCTCGAGTGATCCAATAACACATTGCCAATGCCCGGCGATGAGTCATTCAACACTTTAATAAGTTTATTTTATATACAACTTTTACGCACTTCTACCGACCTTCCGAGGATGTTTTATAGTACGTCAATGCAAGGCCGAAGGGAATAATGCCAGAGCGTTGATTCTATTGTAGTAATAATACAGTGTTTTCTATAATCCAAATGGACTTGGTTCGAGCTCTCATGCACTCATTGGCTCATTACAGCAAAACGGTCACACCCGGGAATCGAAATCGAAAGCTGAATTGAAGTTGTACTTCAACATTTACACAATGGTTATATACTGATCAAAATATCATAATTTTTGTTAACATGTGATTATAAAAGGCAAGTAATAATAATATTGACACAACACATGAAGGCAGCAATGTTCATTCTGTATCAATGATGTACTTCGTTACGTATTTGACTTAGCGAGAAATGGTGTTGCTTTAAAATTTATTTATGCATTCTTGAATAGAGAAAATAATGTGAAAGGTTATTTCAAATGTCCCGAGAAATAATAATATAATAACGCAAGTAAGCAAACATAAAAATATACTTCGAAAGAAATTCATTACCGTTTCATAATTTCAACACACATTACATACATTGGTGTTCCTTCTCCTTTCACAATTATTTTTTCACTTCATTAATTAACATACGTGCCTTGCCGTCGTTGTAGCATACGTGCATTACATTGGATGTCATTGGGTACAGCTATTGGGTATAGGTTTTGAAGAAATATATTTGAATGAATTTAATGTATAGGTATATCATGGAAATAGTTTGTACGGAATATTAAATATTTATGTTTCTTATTAGGCCGCCACCTACAGAACAAATGTCATAATCAAAAGGCCGGAGAATAATTGACTTTTTTCATCTTTCCGTTCAATGCAGTCAGAAAAAATAGGAAGCATAAACTCAATGATAGGTACTATTGTTGTACACTATACATACTGTACTTTATGGATACGGACTTGATAGAAGAAAATGTGACGAGTTTCAATCGTATTGAATAACTTATTCAAATGTCAAATGAATAATAAAAAACAGCACTTTCTTCAGAAGCCATTTCAAATTCCCATTCTTATATACCAGTCATCAATGGATCAGTGCATGGTTGCATCAGGAGCTTTGCCCCAGCTAGTTAAAATATCATCCTGATTAAATGTATTCACAACCATATTAATATTATGGTATACTTATGTACGTAGCTATAGCGCAATAAACGGCACGTTACACGTACCCACGCATAATAAATTGCGATAAATTGTAATAATAAGTAGATTAAAATATGTAACAATCATGCCTCAAGTATGTCTTGTGGTCTTAAATCAGCGTTTCGAATATACATATACTTCTTACGGGCGTGTTTCGATTCCACAGTTTTCAGTCGGTAAGATTTATACACTTTTTTTCATTCATCACATACATTTATAACCAATTTGGAATTTCCTGATCATAAAATTTACTCAATCACCCTAGATCTAGCACCCTCTGTTGTAATAATAACTCGTCCACGGAGCGAGACTGCGAACGATGTGAAATAATAGCGTTGAGTGACTAATATTAGTCACTCAACGATAATAGTGCTTCGCGCCTCGCGGACCGTAGACCGGACTCACGGCGCCGCACCGTATCGGAGCTTCTGCAGTACATCGTGCAGCCACAGACGTACATTGCAACTGCGGCCGTCTATTGGACGGCTATTTTTTGAATATTCTGAGTGACATTTGCGAAATCCCACCTCCAGTGCCTCTTTCAAGCTCCCATTATCACCAACTTAGGCCTACTGGCCAAACTCCGGTTGACTCTTAAAGTATCAAACCTAATAATAAGTAAAACTTTGGCGGTGAGATCGCGCTGCGGACAGCGGCTTCTCGGGTCAATTATGTCGGTATATACAACGAACTGTGCGCTCCTAGCTGACGTCCCCACGCCTCTGGTTTCCCTCTGCCCCCCCGCACGTCATGTCCATGTACGCCTAGAACGTACGACACTGTTGCCACGATGTTGTAGTACTGTCGGCAAGTGCATACAAAGGGAATGCTCGAGTTATCAATGCCTCGCCAGCAAGGTCAACGCAGTAGGCAAGTCTCCGATACAAAACGAACATCTCCAAATGCATTAGCTAAGACCGATATACACACACGTCAACTGGATAAAGATTTTAAATATAAATGCCATAAAAAGTTGCCGAATTACTTGTCATGGTAATTAATAAAGTAATTCATGACAAATGATGTTTCACCAGTTTATTAAAATAATGTAAAATACCTACTCCAAAGGTGAAGAATGTGTTCCAATTCATCCCACTGTTGTAATTAGCAGTTCGGGTAGATTAGACAAAACGTTTGTGTACTCCACCCCTGATTCCCCCATTTCTTCAAACAGTTCATTGTGTTTTTTTCAGTTCTGTTAAGTTGAAAAAAAATTTAAAAAAATTATCCTGTATGTTGTGAAGCGTTATTTTCGTCTTCATTTAGTAAATAAAAAATAGCTTATGTAAAAGCCGATCAATGCTGTGTTATTAGGATCTATTCAAATACAAAATAATGTACAAGTCACAATGTCATTTTTAACCACACGACTTCATTATGAAAATGACGGCCAAATTTGTTTTGATATTTTTCTATATTTTTATCCTGTTTTCTCTTGAAAAATTCATACATCAATCTTACCGATAAAGACGAGAAATGAGTTGTATGCTTGTATGTTTCATGTAAATTATCAAAGAAATTGTTTGAAAATTAATGTGGTATAGTATGCTTTTACAGACTTGTATTGGTTGGTAAAACCCATAAAGAGCCCCGGGGACTTTTGTCAGAATTGTTTGTGGACAGTCTTGAACCACCGACCTCGTGAATCTAATATTCTTAATAGTAATAGTCTAATTAATTAGGTCTAAAAAGCCGTCATACTGACAGATGTAAAGCGCTAGACTCTATTCGGGAGGTTTTTGGACTCGAATATCGCTTCCGGCACTGTCTTCCTGTCTGAAAATTCCAAAAATTAGATTCCAAAAAAACATGTCTCATGCGGGATTCGAACCCACTTCCTCGTATAGCCATACGCTCGGACCAGCGTCCAATAGTGTGGCACTGCGGACGGCTTCATCACTTCCAACAAAAAAATGCGTAACGATTTCACTAATTTTTGTTCCATAATTCCGCCGGCGCATGTGGTACGCGTATCGCGCTATTGAATATAAACAGTGGCTATAACAAAACGTTTATCTTCTGTATTTGCATTTAGTTTTGTATAATTATACTATGTCTTTAGATAGACCATCAAACAAAAAGCATTCATTTTATATTTTATCTGACGCCGACGGAATTGTTTGTTCTTCACAATAGGCGTTATATGTCACTGGGCGTCCACGAATCTTTATGAACCAAGTACTACTGTAACACTACGATAACAAAGAAAAATCTGAATAAAGAAGTGCGTCGTATTTTTAGATCTCGGTGATGATCGTTCTTGAGACATGAATGTCACTTGCATGAAGACATTCATCTTTTATTTAGATTCGAACGTATATCAACAGGTCAATGGTGCTGACTGCACGTGCGCAGCGGCTTGTATAAACAACTTACACAGCAACCACATGGATGCCGATTAGTCGAAATATCAAGACTTGTTCTTTATTCTAATAAATGTGATGAGCTCTCATCCCCCCACTCACGCGGCCATAAAACTACGAATCTACGATTATGATCTTAGCTTATAGCAAATGTTTATCCACTTATTTTCTTTTTCTCCATACCATGCAGTCCTTGTTTATCAATAAGACGACTGTGAAAATGAGCCGCACCTTCCTCTGTCGGTAGAGTTTAGGCATTATGTGCCTTAGTCTGAAATTACCAACTGGACGAGGAAAAAGTGTTGTAAAGTAATTCTTATCGTTTTTAGTAAACAGTTAGAACTATTTGAACAAGTGCCATTTAAAGTGTGAAATGTGTTTTTAACGTGTCATTATTTATTCGTCTAGTTGATTTCCACCTGCTTTGGCTGGGAATTTTTACCTTTGACTAGACATAGAGACATAGAGACATAAGTCCAAAACGTGAACTAATGGGAAATCCAAAACATGGATTCCAATTCTGGAAATTCCACCAAACCGTTTATCGCCCAAACGCCCAAAATTCCAAAACGAGAGTGAGACGTCAAGTTGTGGGTGAAGCAGAAGCGTCCACGCCAGGGTTGCAGACGCCCCCTCCCCCCCTAGATAAAAGTGAAACTAAGATACTCGTCGGCTAAATGTGTATAAACACAAACAAACCCCTGATAAAAATCTGCAGTTTTATTTAGCTTACAGTAATGCATATGATTGTATACACGGACATCTAATGTGTCTATTTATGTGTTTAATATTTTGTCTTTGATAAGGACATGTGTATATTTATGTGTTATGAACTTGTGGAGATAAGGCAATCAACCGGTTAGGATATGTTCGTATGTGTATTACTCTGTAGTCTGGGATGTACAAAGCTGGTAATCTGACGGTCGATGTAGATCAACCACACCATTATAATATTGACAAAGTGCCACTAAAACAAATTGTGAAAATCAAGATTTGTAATAAATACCACCAAAATGGCTTTGAAGGTATTAAAATAAAAGATATTATTTCCACAAAATTTATCATTTTTAAACGTTCACTAAATCATGTTTACCTCAAGTGGAATCAAAATAAGCCGTATTTACATTTTTCAATATCTGAAAGATATATTATTTTAAAAATTAACATGAAATGAAAGTCAAATTTGATTACCAATCACGACATAAGCATCAGAAAATTATTTCAATTGAGGTGTTTATGCATTATATTTACAATAGTTATATTTTTCGATGTGATTTCAAATAATTAATTTTAATATTATTGTAAACTACAATACAACTAAAAAATGTGTTTCATGTTCTCGTGGCGAAGTAGATAGCATTTATTTCATTTTAGAAGAAGAAAATTAAGCGATACTACAGTTACTTAGTTACAGTCAGGACCATAGGGAATTGATATTTGATAAAACTTGTCTTGAGTATACGACATCCATTGTATTGACCATTGTTTGTATTAGTAGTTTTAGGGCACTTGAACGGCATAGATTATTCGCGCTGATACACGAAACAATGGGCACCAAAATAAGACATCGCGATGAGCTTGCAAAAATTAATGTCACAATACAAAACAATATAAATACACTAACTAATATCGCACTCATTTCATTATTCCATTTTAAAAAGACAAATACAATTCCCCCCCCCCCCCCATGACCCCATGAGAGCCGCTGAAGTTGAGTTGGGCCACGTATAAATATTAAATAATCTAACCGATTACTTATTGATAAAAGTAGGATAATCCGAACATTTACATTAGACCTACTCGAATAGTTGCACCAATTTTGATTTGCGGTCACAGGCCAATATAGTTTTATTTATCACCGGCGACCGCCTGTCATTATTATTATCTTTCAGTTGTCTCACACGAAGAATAAATTCAAGGACACTCGAGCAAACTTCTGCAATATGGTTTGGCAACAACGCGCCGCTGTCGCTACCTCCCATCCCCTTCCCTCGCTAGTGGCAGCAACAGATTCGTTCATGTAGTTCCAAGGTCCTACCAGTATCGGCCGCGTTGCGCATAGATCACAATGACAAATTCAAACCGGCAGTTGCCCGCGTAAAGCGCGTATAAGTGGAGATTATTGGTTTAATTGAAAACTGCTGGTCAGAAATGCCTGCAAATTTGTTATAGGTAACCAAACTAATTGAGTTTCATGTATGTTTTTTTCCAGCAGTGTCAAAAAAAATTCTGGCGTGTATTGATGCGTGATGACGAACAACATTATTTGTGCCGTAATTAGACAACAATATTAATAACGTATGTTACCGAATTATAACGAGACACTGACTCAATTCAAGAGTTATTCATACAGAATCCAATGAATGTTTTCTTTTTTGAATCGGTTGAACCAATGAGCTACAATCTTATTTTGAAACTATGTGTGCGATTTTCCTGTGCGCTGTCCCTGGTGGCACCTTAAGAGAAAAAATGTATGTGTGAATTAAAGAAACTAAAGCACAAAGATTTATCGGCGCAAAGTTGCATCTAGTTAAAAATGGCGGACTTGGGCAAATCCATATGTTAAATCATAGGGCTATAAAAACCGCATGAACAAAGATAGTTGGCGGACTTTTGCATCCGCAAGTCGCTTTGCGTCGGTTTTGTTGCGGATACTTTGGATGTGACGCAAATGTCGACCCTCGCTTTACCAGGCAAGAAAAGTGAAATATTAAGAAAAAAAATTGCAAAAAGTTTATAAAAATTTAGGAAATTGATCCCCCGGCCCCTTTCGCATAGAAATGCCTCCTTTAACACTACCCCAAAGTGGACGTTAGATATGTTACTTTTGAAAAACTACAACTTTGGGGTTTGCCCAAAACACAAAATTTCATAAATAAACCCTGTTTCTATTAGAATGCTTTTTTAAGCTAGAAAAATTTATTCGCGTCATGTGGGACTGGTTTTTGTTTGCATTTCTTTTCCCATTGATCTCCAAACAGTATCGCCGGAGACAATTCGGCCAACTATGCAATTATTCGTCCAAAACTTAACGCAATGCAAGTCTTTGTGCAAAGGGGGTAAACTAAAACTTGAAGAATTTTTTGAAACTACAAATATTCCTAGAATAAGTAAAACGATTTTTTTTTTTTTTTACAACATTCTACTTTTGGTTGTGGTATCGTATCCCAGCCACAAATTTTTTTTCCCCTCCCAAATATTTTACCATTTTTTAGTTTATTTTAACAATTTTTTTAAGAGTAAAAAGGGAAATAAAGAATTAGTTTGATTGTAACCATTAAAAGTTTTTCATACCCGCGAATTCACGAAACGACTCGTACCAAGGCAAACAAAAAAAATGTCAAATTTTTTTCATTTTCCCTTTTCAACAAGAATTTTTCCTTTTCTTTCTAGCGACTACGAGTTCCGGCAATTACACGTAAATGCAACTTAGCAAGTCGCACCCCATACCGTGCGATCTGCAAGCTTTGCTAAGAGTGGTGTGTGGACTGACGCCTTTCGTCAACGACAGTCATTCATGTATTTTCTTCAAGTCAGTTCAAAATGTAAACAGCCACTTTTTTTTATTATCAATTTTCCGAAATTTAAATAAATAGATGTTTCGTTAAACCAATAAAGTGAATTTAAAGAGAAAACCACCACCCTTCCCCCCCGTTATCACCTTCTCCCAGGCATGACCCGCTTTGCCCCCAAAATTAAAAAAAAAAAATTTTTTAAATAACCATTTTTAAGGGAAAACCCTTGAAGAAACCATGATACTGTAGCTAGGTTTTTGTTGTTATTTTTTGGCAAAAAATGTACAGCTATTTTTAAAAAACAATTTTTTCATTTTGAATTACATTTAAAAAAAAAAAAATATAACAAAAAAAATTTTTTTACAAAAATTTGTACCAAATTCCAAAAAAGCTTTCAAAGTTAACAAAAAAGTGCCCCCTTTTTTATTATCACTAAATTTTTGAGAAATATTTTACCAAATTTCTAAATTTTAAAAATTTTATTACCTAAAAAGTTCAAAAATTTTTGGGGGAAATTTACCAAATTAACAATACAAAAATGGGACATTTTCTTTTATTACGAACACTAATATTAATCCGCCGTTTAAACTTTATAGAATTTTAAAAGAGGCTTGAACCGAATTTTACTTCCTATATTATACCCCTTAAAATTTCTTTTTACTAAACCCAGGTTTGGAATTTCTGATAAAATTTTTTGTTATTTGCCCACACGCTTGTCACCTTTAAAGCAGCTGTTGTGCACTTAAAATGGGACTAAAAAATCACATTTATCCCCTTTCATTTTTTTGTATTTTATACCTTTGTTGTTTTCTTTCATCGGGTTTTTTCATCGTTTTTGCTTTGTTTTCATGTTGTAAGTATCGATTTCTTTAAAAAATTGAATTTTGTAAGATGTGTTCAGTAAAAAAGATTGTGTAAATTTGGTTTTTTTGTGACAAATGTGTATTTTTAATTTTATGTTTCACTAACCGACACTTGTGGGTTAAAATCCCCGTGTTAGAGAAAAATGAATTAATAATATTAAATGGGAAAAACGCTTAAGTCCTGCGCTTTTTTGGATGACGTAATTGGGAATTGAGCTCCCATGTGTTTTGGGGTTTTTCGTTGTTCTTTGAAAAAATCAGAACTTTGTTTGGAAATTTTTTTAAAAAAAAATCAAATTAAATAAAAAATTAACTTTTTTTTTTTATTAATTGAATTTAAAAAAAAAGGGAAAAAAGTAAAATTAAAATTTTTATAAGAAAAATTATTCGATCGCACAAAATTTACCGAATATTTATTTCCTAAAATTAAGGTTCTGTGAAAAAATCTTATAATAGGATAAAAGCATGTAGGGGTTATAAACAGAAAAAAATTTAAAAAATTTTTAAAATTTCATTTTTGTGAGAAATAATTATTTTATTTGCTCAAATTTCACACGAATTATCAATTCAAAAATTAAAGGTTTGTAAAAAAAAACATTACAATCGGATAAACATGTAGAGTTATAAGCGAAGAATTTTTTAAAAAACGAAAAAAAAAACGTAAAATTGTGATTTCATGAGAAAAAATTTTTTGATTGCGCCAAAAACGTGGCATTCTTAGTTTAGAGATTTCGAAGGCCTCCATAAAATTTCAAAAAGCAAAGGAGTATGGTTAGCCGGAAACGTGTTAACAGACAGACAAAAAACAGGAAAGAAAGAAAGAAAGAAAGAAAAGAAAGAAAAAAAGAGAAAGAAAGAAAAGAAAGAAGAAGAAAAAAACATTCCGGATTTTTTTCTCCGTGTAGTGAAATGGAATCTTCGTTTTCGCTCGTACGCTCGCTACGCTCAACCAATAAATTGTTTCTTTTTGTATTTAGACCTGGCATTCATTCATGAAGGCAAAAATTCAATGACGGACGGGATGGTGAACTTTGAGAAGATCCCACTTGTTTGCTAAGACAATGCGAACTGTTCACTACTGTCGGTCCAGACATTTACCTGGCGGTGAGTCAGACCTGATTATTACATGATTTATTATCTAGTGCTACCAACAACACCCACATCCATGTGCCATTCAGTCATTGGATTATAATAATATCCACAGTGTGCCTTCTTAAAAACTGACCTTGGACATTCCTTTACAGTTGCCTTTTTGCATTAATACTTATTGCCCTCTGGGCAGGTTTCCAACAAGAAATGTGGATTTAAAAATGAAGTTTTAAACAAACTGAAAAAAAACATAAAACATCTAAATAGGATCCTAAGGTGCACAAACAACAAAATTTACTATACAAAGCACAAATTGAAAACTACGTCGATCACAATGTTTAACAAATACAATACTATAGAAAAATCAAACATTTTAAAAAATTAAATGAAAATGGAGAATGTTTCAAGATATTGTTACTTTTCACAATGTAGACGGAAGAGTGTTATTCTAGGTCGTCGATTTGATGTTACTTATTTGACAATAAACAAATGTATTTACAGTGTTGGAACTACCCTCCGAAGAAGTAAGAACTACACTAGCTGCTTGAGAACTATCGATAACCTGAAAAATACGGGCAGCACACTCTGAAAAGGCTTGAGCAACAGCAATAGATCACACTCTCCCAGCGGATAGAGAAAACAGCCGAAGACTGCCACGCTCTCCCAGCGACTTCAGATAAAACGACCGTACAATGCCACACTCTCCCAGAGGCTAGAGCCTCGACGGCCATACTCAGTAAAAACATTTCCCCAGCAAATACTGGATTCACTGACACTTATTGATACTTTTGGTCCCAATCTGCCTGAACGCATCTATCGAAGTTAAATTAATTGTAAAAAGGTTAGTTTGAAATGCAAATCATGGGAAGTATGCGAATTATATTAATAAGGTACGTGGACAAAATAAGACGGCTGGATGAGCTCGGGCCAACATTGATTTAGTCAAATCAGTAAAATCCATTTAAAATCGAGTTATCGTTCAATTCCAAGTACATTTTGGATCACTTTTTGACCTCAATTTACACCAGAAAAGCCCCAGAAAATTTGGAATGTTTTTTACGTATACAAGGTTTGTCGCGATCAGAATACATTTCAAAATTTCAAACAATTATCTTCTCTGGAAGTTACTACAAATACAAAACTCTTTAGATAGTTGCCTATTTACTATCAGTTAATTTTTTAAAATCTGTTTCATTGTGAAAACACAAATTCTAACGTGACATATCAGAGTAAACCAGATCCTCGCAGGACAATCGCTAGAGCTTCCACCATTCCAGATTAAATTTATACCTCGGCTTCTGCATCAAAAGCTGGTTAGTCTGACCCTCATCCAACAGTTTTTAGTTTTTTTGTCATGTCGTCTTCTCTAAAAAGCTGGTGGGCCAAGATCAAGAAAGGGCCAGACATAGACTGGTGAGGGAACCCGCCCGCTCCGGGTTGCAACCGGTCACGACGTCTTGCAACACCACCTGCACCGCTTCAACATTATCAAAAACTTACCGGCCACCTGTAAACTTGAAATTTTAAAAGAAAAGAGCCCAAGGCATAGGCATCTCTTTAGTGCGCCGCCCTCAAGAGTGACATTGACTCCCTGACCGATGAACGAGAAGGATAGAGAAGGAGGAAAGTCTTGTATTGGATAGCAAGACAGAAAAATGGCTGAAAAGGCCTTCGCACAAGAAAATTAAATTCAAAATCTTAACTTAGGTCGCTCCGTTCGCTGATCGTGGGGGATGTTGCACTCTATTTCGCCCCAAATTTTTAATTTGGTCTTAAAAACTTGTCAAATTAAAACAACACTTCCACCAACTTCATGGAATTAGTCATCCGTGAATTTCTAATCATAAAAACCCAAAAAATTAATTGTCATTCTGTTAACTTATTAATTAAGATCAGATCTTTAGAAATTGATAAATTAGAGTAGTGTCGTATCTTTTTTATCGGTTTCGACGTCATTGCAAATCATCTCAACAAAATATGTAACCGATCAATTCAAAAGTTTTAATGTCAATTTTAGCTAATTACACATTTAGCAAACTGTATGATATCAGTTTGTCACGGGTGGAATTATCGCAAAAGTTCTTTGCTGGACACAAAAAACGATTTAGAGCAGAGAGATCTAATTATATATTTAAAACAACTCGATAAGGATGTGTAATCGTTAGTAAAGAGACAATATCAGAACTATTGTAAGTCAGTGAGAGTGATTGATTATATTTACTAATATGGTATTAATCTACAAATAAAAGACACCCTTTTTGTAAAAAATTAAACAAAGGCATGTATATATATATATATTAATATAAAATACACATTTATTTTAAAAGTATTTCCTTGCCCAATGTGTTTTTCAAGAGAAATGTGTTCAGAAAAAAAGTAAATATTTTTATCTTATTATATCTAGTGAAACAAAATATTTATGAATTGACAAATTAATGTATTCTTGAAAACAAATCTTTAAAAGATAAGTCTTGTGCAACAAACCATACAGGGTTTAATAATAGACTACATAAAAACAATTAGTAAAAAAATATTTACATACAAGATTTGAATCTTTTTCATCTGGAGAGACGAAAATTGGGAATTTAAAGGCTAGAAAGAATTAATTTACTTGCCCAGGCCTTAAAACCAATACTAACAGAATAACCCAAAAACAACATCCACTGATTAACTTTTCAAAAATGTGAAATAAAAATATATCTATAAAAAAATTTAATATTTCCCGTTGTTCTTCTATATTTTGATTACATCAAATAATAAAAGATAATAATAATATAGGGTCGTTGGTTCAATACTGTAAACAATCTTAATACATTGTTACATAAATCCACAAAACGGTGAGAAGAGTAGTGATATTATTCAACATGTTATAAAGAAGAAACTAGAGGAACAGGTATTTTGAAAATAAGCAGTGACTGTGACTGTGACTGTGACTGTGACTGTGACTGTGACTGTGACTGTGACTGTGACTGTGACTGTGACTGTGACTGTGACTGTGACTGTGACTGTGACTGTGACTGTGACTGTGACTGTGACTGTGACTGTGACTGTGACTGTGACTGTGACCGTGACCGTGACCGTGACTGTGACTGTGACTGTGACTGTGACTGTGACTGGATCTGTGACTGGTGACGGTGGACGGGGACCGGTGACGGTGCGGATGACGGTTGAGAAATGATGTAAATTGATTGACTGTGACTGTGACTGAACCATGACTATACTGGTATCGACTTTGGTATTATTCCG